>JARJPL010000422.1:0-61911 GCA_030782805.1 Aschersonia sp. MBC 622
TTTCGGGCAAAAAATTTGACCCCAAGGAATGGGTCGACCTATTTGCGGATGCTGGCCCCCCATAATTTGTTCCCCCCCACACTTCGCTTCCCCCTTACCCCTTCCCCCCCCCCCCCCCCCCCTCTCGTCTCATATAGCTCTCTCTCTAACATGATGATGTCAAGAACACCACGACGGCTTCGCCATCTTCAACTTTTCCACCTCCATCAGCCGCCGCTCCACCGTTCACTACGGCCCGCGGCGGGACTTTCTCGCCGAGCTCTTCGCCGCCGCCAAGCAGCACCAGCCCCATTTGCGCCGCGGCACCTACTTTAGCCTGCCCGAGTGGTACAACCCGAGCTACAAGAACGGCGGCGGCAGCTTCGCGGGCGGTCCGCCGACGAACCCTTACACGGGGAAGACGCTCGACTACACGGGATATGTAGAGGTGGACGACTTTGTGGCTGATGTGCAGGCGCCGCAGATGGAAGCCCTCGCGTACGCATACGACACGGAGATGCTGTGGTGCGACATTGGCGGGCCGAACAAATCGGCCGACGTCATGTCAAAGTGGATTAACTGGGCACGGAAGCAGGGTCGGCAGGTGTCGTACAATTCGCGCTGCGGCCTCAAAGGTGACTATGACACGCCAGAGTATGTCTGCCGCCCTCGTTACTACCCGCCAGAGCAAAACGACGTTTTTTTTTTATACATTTGGTTTTGTGGGCTGACTATTTCTGGCAAAACAGATATGATCCCAACCCAAAGCATCCTTTTGATAGAAAGTGGGAATCCAGCCGCGGCATGGATCCGTATTCGTACGGCTACAACTACGTCACCCCCGACGACCAGTACATGACGGGCGAGGAGATTGTCAAGACGCTCATCGACATTGTCGCCAACAATGGCAATTTCTTGCTCGACATTGGTCCAGCAGGCGACGGCTCCATACCGGCCATTATGCAAAAGGGCCTGCGGGACGCGGGCGCCTGGATCCGCGGCCACAACGAAGCCATTTTCAACACGACGTACTGGTCCGTGACGGCCGGCGCGGACCCGCTGCGGTACACGGCGACGGCTGATGCATTTTACATTCATCATGTGGGAAAGCCGGGAGGGGTGGTGGACATACCGGATCCGGTGCCGTACTTGCCGGGGGATCGCGTCACAGTGGTCGGGGGGACGACACATGGGAGTGAGATTCGGACGAAGTGGACAGGGCCGGGGACGCTGCGGCTGGTGCTGCCGGACAAGGTGGTGGAGGGAGACCGGTACGTGTGGACATTTAAAATTGAGTACGTGCGATGAGTGGAAAACAATTGATGGGGAGACTTTCCATCATGATGACAGGGTAAAATTTCTGAATAAGACGATTTTATTGATTGCTTCTTGGCTTCTAGAGGGGGCGTGGTTCGTATATGCAAGCATGTAAGCCAAGCAAGCTACAGACCAGCGAAGCTGCGCCACGAACCGCAGTCATACTTGCTACATGAAGAGCGAAATGCACATCATTCCAAGTCAACCTACCAAGTGGCAGCACTTTTGAAGCATGTTCACAACAGAAAGAAGAAATTTGTTCCCCCAGGCTTGGCGGTCCAGTCATGAAGTGCGGGGTTGACTATGAGTCAACCGCCCCAAATAGGCAAAAGTTGGTACTATACAGAGTGACTCACCACTACTTGCATACTTACAGGGCCTCGATGTACTTTTCTATTAGTGATTACCCGCGGCACACAGCAGCGAGCTCTGACGTTAGTAAAATCCATTTTGTAGCTGGGGATTTCAGTGTGAGGTCGGTCCACTAGGAATGTAAGCCGAGGGGGAGAAAAAAAGAAAAACGAAAGGTATATGAAGGCACGACGCCGTGGCATCGTATCAGGTAATTCAATCACGAGCTACACAGGCCAATTGCCCCCCAACCCCTCGTTTCTTGTTATCAATATTACGTTCCTTACGAATTTCATCATGACGGGAAGCTCGAGCAACGGTGTGAGCTCGTGCGGCGTCTGTAGTCTTACCTTTGATCATGTCAGCGCATTTCGTTTACACGCCAAATCACCAGAACAGTACGTTGAGTCAACAAGTCTTGTAATGCCAGCCATACTGACAGTCATAGCGTCGCCAATCTCCGACAAAGAGCTGCACAGTCTGGCGCTGAAATACGCACCGGGACTGATTCCGATTCGGATAGCAGCAGTCTTCCCTACCTGACACCGAGCGACTCCGACAGCGACTCCGACGCCGACTCGGAACCAGGCAGCCCCTCAGACGCAACCCCGAGGTTCGTCGCGGAGCAGTGTCTGTTTTGCGACGTGCAGTCTGCCGACCTTGACGCGAGCCTGATCCACATGGCGAGCACACACAGCTTCGTGGTGCCGTACCAGTCGTCGCTGGTAGTCGACGTGGCGACGCTGATATGGTACCTGCACCTCGTCATCTACACGTACCACGAATGTGTCGCGTGCGGCAGCCGACGACGGTCGGCGACGGCGGCGCAGCAGCACATGCAGAGCAAGAGTCACTGCCGCTTCGACATGGCCAGCCCCGAGATGCGCGAGTTTTACGACGTGTCGGCGCTAGACGGGCGGGTGGTGGTGTCGGAGCTCGCGCAGCAAGACGAGGGTACGATCCGGCTTGCGTCTGGGAAGCTCATCTCGCAGCGCGGTAGTAGCGGGTTGAGCACTGGTGCGGGCGGCAGCAGCAGTCGTAGGGGATTGGCGCGAGAGGAGACGGAGAGTGTCGAGGAGGTGAACAATGCAGGAGATGCGGAGCTGGCGGTGCGCAGCGGCGATGAGCAGCGGCAATTGGTGCTGGACGGCGCGGAGAGGAACATGTCAAGGCAGATGGCGCAGCTGAGCGTGCGCGACCAGCAGGCGTTGGCGCATCTTCAGCCGCATGAGCAGCGCAGGGAGCTCACTCTGCGGAAGAAACAGGCTGATCGGGCGCGGCGGGCAGAGTGGCGAGCACAGACGGCGCTGGGGCGCAAGGGGAACAGGACGCTGATGAAGACTTATAAGACGCAGGGTCCGGAGCGGCCGCTCGGTTGAAAGGGAGACGTGCTGGTAACAATCTTGTTGTGTGCGTGTGTAAAATTTGCTGCAAAGAATGGAAAATTATAGCAGAGCGGCTTCGGCTGTATAGGTTCTGGAATGAATGAGGATACAGCCCAAGTATTGGTATGAACGTATTCCGACTGTCAGTGCTTGGCTTGTGCTTGATGGCCGGGGCTGTGATGTGTACTGGATAGTGCAGGTGTAGGTCATGTGGAGCAGCGGCTCGGCAGAGGCAGGGGCGCCGCGGGGCGGTATAGAGAAACAGCTGCAAAGGGATTCGGTAACAATGCACGAGGGTTATGAACAAAAATGAACAAGAAAACCTCAAGTAGCGCCGTCATTTTTTTCCCTTGTTCACACAAGGTCAGATGAGCATGCAGCAATTAGCAGCTTGGCAGCCAATCTCGGTTAAGTGTGCGTGGATTTTCCGGCCGGCACGGCCGTGGCCATGAACCCACATGAAGCCGGAGTGGGCGCCGCCTCGGCTGCGACGAGGTCGGGTTTGTCAATTCTCTCTGTCGTGCGCTTGGGAAAGATGATGAATTAAATGACGGACAATTCCAGCGAGGCTGCGCAAGCTAAAATTCGGTGTATGAGGGTATATGACCGTGCTGAAACTGCAAATTGGCGTTGGTGGTTCGTGGAATCGGAGAGCGGCAGCAAAACTAATTGGTTCATGGATGAACAGCAGTAGCGCATCGTATTTGGAGCCGAGGCCATAGTTATTGTAAAGGTTTGCCAAGATGTCAAGGGCGAATGGTTTTCTGTGTGTAGTCTGCATGTTGCAGCTGTGTCGGACTAGGTGCTGGTGCTAGTGCTGGTGCTGATGCTGGGGTCTGAGTGTTATTTCGTCATGTGTGTCTAGGAAAGAGAGATCACTTGTCGATCAAGCAGCGTCCAGGACAAACGGTTTCACCGACGAAGAATGGCACCAAATGGCAGTCAGGCCTTACTAGGGTCTAGCAAATCTAGTTAGACAACTAGACGTTGATCTTTCGGGACATTTTGAGAGTTCAAAGGGCCGTGCAAACGGGAAGCGTGCATGAGGACAACTGGCGGCCCCCAAGGTTTCAATCAGCGGCAAGCGGGTAGAGCGTCGACAAGACCAAACTCTACAGCTGCAGTCGGACAGAGGGCGAGACAACTGCAAGGAATAGTAGTGGCGGCGGCGGTGGCTTGCAGGAAAAGAGAGGCTTTGCCTGTCACGTATTGCCTTGGTGCGGGGGCGTGAAAAGCTGAGAGGAAGCGACGGGTCCGTCACCTTGGTCACGAGCCAGTCATCAGCGAGCTATTCAAGCTTGACCCGCTGGGCCGGAGGGGCCAAGGAGACTACGGCCGCTGCATTGAGGGCTACCTAGGTAAGTAGAGGAGCACACGAGGTGCGAATAGTACTGAACGACGACGAAAAGGCGTCGGGATGGTTGGCGAAAGGGTGTAAGACTGAGCAGAAAGCTGAAGAGAGCTGAAAAAAATCCAGTCAGATGTAGAGAGGTGTAAAAGGAAAATCTGCAAAAAAACAAAAACCCCGCATCCCGTGCCAGACAGAGAGGTGCAGCCGGCCGCTGGTAACCAACGTATTAATGTATTAGGTAACTTCCTAGGCAGTTACAAGCAGAATAGTTAGTTTCAGCACCTTGTAAATAATCAAATGCTTGGCGCGGCGCCTGCTTGCAACTTTTCCGGCTTCTTGTGGCCAGGCCTCCATCCACGTCTTGCTAGCGTTCTTTTTTTTTTCTTACGGCCAGTCTTGACCTCGTTTTGCTCGTCCACCTGCCGAGCCCGGCCTGGCCAGCCTCATCTCCACCAGACCAAACCAACGCTGGCAAACCCAATCCCAGCTTGAGCATATCCGACAATAGCTGCCCTCCAATACGGTTACCCCCAAACTATGCATCCCAATCTATTTACCACTAGCATACCGCTTCTCCTCTGAATTTCTATTTCCCCATCTCCAGTCTTTTTTCACCTTTCATACCTTTATCCGCCGGCCCCTCCATCCCTTCAACTCATCTCTTGCCCCGAGACTCTTGCCCACACCTCGGAATACCTTCGCCGACTAAACGCTGCTGCGTCCAACACCACACACGCGATCCCGCATGGCCCTCCATCAATACCGCTGCAATTCTCCCATGGCGCCAATTTAGCTATTTCGACGCCCATTGCTCCCCTAGTCTTGATTTTCCGTCTCTTTTTTCGAGAAAGCAAATTGGTTTTTGGGCGCGTGCAACTCGGTGGAAATAACGCCTTCACTCATCCCTGCCGCCCACTCCCCGTCAAGTCGCTTCAGTCCTGCGCGACACACACACCGGGCCAAAAAATAGCCAAGACACACACGACCCAAGACACAACTTTTTGACGCATGACACACACACACATACACATCTCCCTCGCATCACGTCAATCCGACACTACCAGCTGAGCTCTAGTCTCGCCTGCGCATCGCCACCTGCGTATTGTCCGTCGCGCGCCAACGCCGTCGCCAAAAGTTACCGACTCGACACCGCCACGTGCTAATGGAAACCACTTGTCTTGCTCAACCAATCCCTCTAAGCTTCTTGCTTCAACGAAAACCGGAACATCTTCCTCCAAAGCGACGTACGACCATCGCTCGATCCGTCCCCGACACCCGCTCTGCGTCGCACGCCTAGCCTCCATTGCCTGCCCATTGCCTTGTGGCTAGCCGAGTCGACACGTTGTACAGCAGCTTCTCTTCTGCTGCATCTGTGCGAGCAAGTCAATCGGCCTTGCTCCATTTTAGACTCGCCTGCAGGTAATACGCACTGACAACGTCAATACTCTCGGTACCTGCGTAATTGCTTCTCTCGCTCTCCAACTCCCGAGTCAAAGCTGCGCATTGTGGACCTCGCGACTCCGGCAACCACGCTTGCGACCAACGGGACCAAACTGGCCCTCCGACTCGATCGAGCGACAACGGTCTCGGTTCCCATACCAGCCGACACCACAATTCTTCACCGAGCCCGGCTACCTTTGTGTTACCCACGTCTATCGCACTGCGCAAACGCCACCTGCAGCTGCATCACCAGCTACCTTGCTTCTTCCGTAATTCATCCTTGCATCTCCACGGAGCGCGTCAGCTTCACCATTCTAGCTATTCTTCTCCACGCGAACGAACCTTCTTCTTGTGTAGCCCAATTGCCTTGTTAAACAGCCAACATGCCCGACGACGTCGACGACTCGACGGCCGACCTCTCGGACCACATGTCCGACATCGAGGAAGATGGCGATATCAAAATGGCAGACAAGTCTGACGACAACACAAATGGCGAAACCAAGAAAAAATACGACCCCAAGGATCCTTCAAGGCCCAGGCGCAAAAAGGCCAGGCGAGCCTGCTTTGCCTGCCAGCGAGCACACTTGACGTGCGGTATGTATTCAACTCAGCGCTCACTCTACTCATGCGACATCAAGCTCGAATCTAATGGGTGACTTTCAGGTGACGAACGCCCTTGTCAACGCTGTATCAAACGCGGTCTCGCAGACGCTTGCCAAGACGGCGTGCGCAAGAAAGCGAAATACCTCCACGATGCGCCTCCCGAAGCGCTGCGGCCCGTGCTAGGGCCAAATTACAACCCAAGTTCGGGGACAACCAATGAAAACAATGGTAATAAACAAAACCCGGCAGCTTCGGACGCGGCTCTCTCAACTCCAGGAAGCGCCTTCATATCTGCCAGCACCGCTTCTTATCCCGTATACCCGTCTACTACCCAGGCCGGTGTGGGACTGTCTCCCAACCTTGGTTTTAACTCACAGTCAACAGCGGCGTCAGATCCCTTCACAGGCGCCAATGCGCAGTCCCAAATTGGTGGCATGTTGGGTGGGAATACAATGGATTTCAATGCCCTGTTCGACCCGAGCAATCCTGCTCTGTACAACTTTGATCTAGAGGGCCTCAACTTTGGCAGTCAGTACGCTGGCTGGGAGTTTGGCATCCTCAACAAAATGGGCATGGGTGCGGAGCCGCAATCTCGAGAAAACTCAATGTCACAGTCGACTGATCCGGCATACGCATCTCTCTTTGCAAATGGCAATGGTGCCACCATGCTGAGTGGTGAATACGCCGGCGCGGATTCCGCCGTCAACATGTACACACAAGGCAATCTACAACACGGATTACCGCACGCTTACGCCATCGCAGCGGCACCACAGTCGTTGGCCAGTCCCAGCACGGACGCGACGACAAGTCCGCAGCCAATCAACAATGCCGAAGGATCTCCAAAATCCAACAGCTTTGCGGTGCAAAACGCCCACAGCTCACGTATCAAGACAAAACCAGACAAGGTGGCTCAAATTCTTGGCAAGCGACAGCGCGACTCGGCCGGCATCTACTCGGCCGTCAAGGAGCCGTACCCTTACACCAAGGGCTTCCATAACATGGTGCAAATGCTGCGTGACCGATTACCGCACAGCAAGGTCATCAAGGTTGCGCGGTCCCTGGCCGAGATCCGCCCCTCCTTCATCGCGTGCACAAAGGACCTCACCAGGGAAGACTTGGTGTTTATGGAAAAGTGCTTCCAGCGCACGCTTGTCGAGTTTCACGACTTTCTGCAGCATTGCTGCGCGCCGACGATAGTGTGCCGCCGCTCCGGCGAGGTTGCGGCCGTTAACAAGGAATTCACGGCACTGACGGGCTGGACCAAGGACGTATTGCTCGGCAAGGAGCGCAATTACAACGTTTATAGCCGTTCCGCGTCTACGGAAGGCGGCGAGGTCGTAGGCCCGGTGCCGCGGAGCAAGAAGACAGGTGAGGCCCAGCAACCCGTATTCCTCGCGGAACTGCTCGACGACGACAGCGTCGTCGACTTTTACCACGACTTTGGCCAGCTAGCCTTTGAGGACTCGCGCGGCAAGGTACAGCGCAGCTGCCGCCTGATGAAGTACCGCACCGGCGCCGGGGATGAAGGCGGCGATGGCAAGACGCTGGCGGCGACGAATGGTGGCACAAAGATGGCGGGCGGGAGTATATTGAGTAGTCGCGTGACCAAGATTGACGGCGAGCACGGCATTTCGCGCATCGAAAAGGATGGCAAGGTGGACTGCACGTATTGCTGGACAATAAAGCGGGACGTGTTTGACATTCCAATGATGATTATTATCAACGTACGTTTAATAGCACGAACAGAGGCAAAGCTTGTTACTAACGATGGGTTTAGTTTTTGCCGCGATATTATCCAAACCAAGAACCCCATCAGCTTGCAGTATGAGCGCTGACGGTCACGTTCGGTGGAGGTATGATGTACCTGGATTTCCATTGCATGGGAGGTGTTTATAGTGGTTATTTTCTTTTTTTTCGGTTTTTGGGGGTTCGTCTTGGGTTTTGTTTGGATTAGTTCTGCATTGATTTACAAATACTGGGAGGGTACCTTGTTATATCATCTCGTATCGATTTGGGGTAGAGAAGTGTAGAGGTCCAGCAATGAGGCCGTGATACCCTCGGCGGCGAGGTCGCTGAACAATTGGACAAGTAAAAGCTTCATTGTGCGTTGTGCGTTGTGTGTTGTGTTTTGTGTGTGTTTTACTTTTCGGTCATTTTTGACAAGAGAATAAAATGACGCACTGCAGGCTCGATGAACGCTTATATTATACTCGTGTTCTGAACACATGCTTTTGTCTACCTCGTTGCAAACTCGGGTCGATTTCACTCATTTTCAGACACCTGGCCATCCCAATTCCCACTGCTCTCTCCCTACCTATATAACCACATCTCAACCCTATTCCGTACTCTACAGTTCCTTGGTCAACCACTCGCCCCCCTCCAGCGTCCCATACGCCCATCCCTCCCTCTCCAAGCTTTTCCTCGCCACCTCGCAGTCAAAATTAATATCCTCAATCAGCGCCTCCAAGCTCTTGTAATCCTTTTCCTCGCGAATAAAGCCCGTAATCAGCAGCCTCATGTGGGCGTCGTAAAAGTCCTGCGAAAACTTGTGCAGCACGTGGACTTCGGCGCTACGCACCGTGTTTTTGTAAAACGGGTTGTAGCCAATGGACATGACCATGGGAAAGACGGAAAAGGTGGAGGAGGAAGAAGAAGAAGAAGAAGCAGAAGAGGGGTTGTGGTCCGGGTGAGAGGCGGGGAGGGAGAGGGAGGCATAGCCAAAGTAGACGCCAGAGGTGACGTCGCCTATCCAGGGCGTGAGGGTGGCGTCTACGGGGAGGTTGGCGGTGGGAATGCCGAGCTAGCGGGTTGTTATTTTTTGTTTAGTATGTGATGAGTGAGGAATCAGGAGGAAGAGGAGGAGGGGTAGAAGGGAATGGAGAGAGGGAAAGAGAGAGAAAGACGAACCTCTTTGGAGCCGCGACCAAAGCCAGAGATGACTTTGCCCTCCATACGCAGAGGGTACGGCGGTTCAGGGCCAGCATCCACGCCGACAATCGCTGGTCTCTCCGACATGATGCCGAGGCGTCTGTGAGGCGAGTCGACAGGGCAGCTCCGAGTTTATTGCGCTCTCAAAGACAAGTCTAGAGGCGAAAACTATCTCCTAGTGCCTTGAGAAAGTAGCTGGAACCGCGGGAGACTAAGGAAGGAGTGTAAAGGTTGGTAAACAAGGAAAATGCCGTAGTTTTGCGTGCGGTTGGCAGAAAAGTCGCCTGTGAGGCTGGCTGGCTGCAGTGTGGGCGGGACAGCGCGGGGTGTGTCGTTGTGGTTTATTAATGGTGGGTGGGCGAGTTTTCGCTGATAGATAGTGGCGGATGGACGAGAACTTGAGTCACTCCGGCTGGTGGGGTACAGGGTAGGCTGCGGGACGGGCGAGAATTGCGTCAATTGTAAGTTAGCATCACATGCGGCAAGACGTTTGCAGTTGCCGGGCATTGAGGGTGATGGCGTGGCCTGAGATGACCAGATTTGATGTAGTTAATCTTTTCGACAAGATTAACCTGAATGCAGTGTTGCGAGCGACTGTTTGGTTGTGAATCCATGTAATCAAGGACGTGCACCAGATTTGATTTATAAGCGCTTCAATGATAACGGTTTACAAAGCATTATGAAAAGTGTCATTCTGGTATCATTAAAAACAATTCCTCAATCAATCCCATAGCAATTTCATTACCACATTCCCGACGCATACACCCCATGTTGCCCCCAAAATCCGCCCTTGCGAAGCCGCCATCATTCTCACAGCCTACGCAGCAGTCTTGTCCGCCTCCTTCCACTCCGTCCTGCCCAGCCGAATAATATCACTCGCCTCCACCACCCAATACTTGCTCGGCGCCTTGCCCGCCTCCGCAAGCTGCGCAGCCCTCACCGCCGCCTTTGCAATCACATCCGCGTCCTGCCCGATAAAGTCCCTGGCCGCCCCGCTCACCTTGCCCAGGCCGCCTGTCAAGCTCTGGAGCCAGCTCTCCGCCGTGCGGCTCTCCTCGCGCTGTCCCAGAATCAGACCCGGCTTGAGAATAATACCATGCTCGAAATCTAGCTCCTTGATGGCGTCCTCGACGCCATTCTTCATCTTGCTGTATGGCACGCTGCTCGACAGCAGCCCGCGCGTGCCGCCGCCAGAGATGAAGACAAACGTCTTGGCGCCGGCGGCTTTGGCGGCGCGCGCCAGCTCAATGTTGAGGTCGTGGTCGATTTTCCACTGGTTGGCGAGGCTGCCGGCGGCGGCGCGGGTGGTGCCGAGGGCGGAGAAGACGGTGGTGGCGGGCGAAGGGGAGAGCGAGGACAGGAGAGAGGCCCATTGGGTGGTGTCGGTGTTGACAATGGCGTTGAGGGCAGGAGAGGAGGCAGAGGACGCGGGAGGAGGGCGCCGGGTGATGGTGGTGACGGGGCGGTGGCTGTCGATGGCGAGGACGGTCGAGAGGATGTGGGAGCCGACGAGGCCGGTGGAGCCGATGATGGCAGCAGAGGACATGATTGGTGGTTGTTGATATCTGGTATCGGTGGTTGTAGATAGGTTTTCGTAGTTGAGGATGAGATTTGATGGGATGAAAGGGGGAAAGAAAAGGTAGGTGGGAAGACGAAGAAACGTTCTCAAAAAAACGTTCCAGGTTGCGCGGAGTGCGGAGCGGATTTCATCATCACTGGCCACCAAAAGCTCTGGGAGCTTGGGACCTGGGGAGGAGCTTCAGCAGCCGATTCGACCCAGCCCCGATGGGAACCCGCTAGTTTAAATCGGGTGGCCGCTGTTGCGCGCAGGGGTTTTCTTTTTCAGTGGCTCACTCCACCCCACTCCAAGTCTAAGGCGGGCGGGCGGGATGCAGACGTAACTGCGTCTCTGCCTTGTCTTTGCAAAGCAAGCATCTTGTAAATTTGGCATTGCGCATTGCGACTGGCGCCTGATTTCACGTCCTTTTCTCCCTCTCAAACCCTCGTGCCTCTTCTCGTCGACACTGTACTTTTCCTCCCGGCCTCAGCTCACACATTCGTCTGCACCACCATGGCAACCCAATACGAAGGTCCGTCTTCCCCCCCCCTCCATCGCCCACCACCCTCTGACTACACTCGCGCGCTCACAAAAAATTCCCCTTCAGTCGAGCACAATGTGCAATTCTCCGAGCCCCGTCGCGGCCGCCGCGTCGACATGGCCTCCTTTTTCTCGCTCCTCAACCGCGTCGCCGAAACGCCCGCCGGCGCCGCCACCCCTGCCCACAACCCGCACGCAACGCCCACACCCGCCGACACGGCCGACCTCTTTCGCATGCTGCAGGACCAGCTCCTCACGCTGCACACCACTGCGCCCACCGCCGACAACCGGTCCTTTCTCGAGCAGCTGATATCGACGCTCGACGGGGAGATTCAGGACCCGCCGACGTCGCTCAAAGGCGTGTCGCAAGAGTTTGTGGATAGTCTGGACCGCGTGAGCCGCAAGACGCTCGATCAAGAGGACGATTGCGCCATTTGCAAGATTCCGTACCTGGAGGACGAGTGGTGTCTGGTGGTGGAGCTTCCCTGCAAAGGGCGGCATCAGTTTGATCTAGAGTGCGTAGGGCCCTGGCTGCGCAGCGTGGGGACGTGCCCGATGTGTAGAGAGGAAATGATTAAGAAGAAGGAGGTGCCAGTTGTGGAAGAAGATGACGAGGAGGATGGCGATATGATGTATGCATGAGATATGAGTGCGGGAGTGGCATATTAGCGTTTGCTGTTGCGGTGCCAGTTGTGGTAGTCGAGATGTGGAAAGAATCAATGGGCGTATTGGAGTTGGGCATTTCAAAGCATATGAAGCAGTACAGACATTTAGTTGCAGAGAGAGAGAGAGAGAGAGAGAGAGAGAGAGAGAACACTCGCTTCGGTAGATTAAAACTGTATATAGCCTCGCATAAAATCGTTTTCGTAACACAAGCTAAGCGACAAACATGATCTTGGACTCTCTATTTTCCGCCCTTTTCAAGCGTGCTCATCTTCTTTACCACGCCATCTACTCTCTCCTTGAGCCCCTCTTCCTTGGCCGCGCACGACAGTTCCGACGACAGCTCGCCGAGGCGCTTCTTCCAAAACACCCAGCGGTCCTTGGACGGGCCCTTTCCAGGCACCTCGACCAGACTTCCCGTCTTGGTAATGTCGAGCTCCTGCTGGTTAAGCGAATTCGCGGCCGTCGACAGGCGATGGAGCTCGTCGCCAGCGTGCCAGAGCCACTCGCTGGCCGTGTTGAGATGCAGGTCGCGCGACGCCTCGGACGGGTGCTTCTCCTCGAGGCCAGCGCGTAGCTCCCACAGGCCGAGGTTGAACGACGACTGAATCCGTTGGCCGAGGATGCGCGCCGCAAACGAGTTGAGCGAGATCCATTTCTGCACCGCCGCGTGGTCCTCCTTGCCGTCGAGCTCCGGCTTGACTGTCGTCGTGTTAGTGCATTTTTCTGTTCCTCATTTTTGCCATAGTGCCGACTTACAGTTCCACGCATCTCTCAGCGCGGGGCCCAACATGGGCAGGTCCTTCCAGACAGACGTCTTGGCACCCCAAATCTCGACTTGGGCAGTGTCCTTTTTCTGCAGCGCCTGGATGACGGTGATGAGCTGGTGCAGGCGCTGATCTGTGGCGGGGATGGTGGCGACCGCCTTGAGCGTCACGTCCCAAAAGGTGTAGAGAAAATCCTCGGCGCCGTCGCTGTTGGCAGCGAGCGTGTTTTGAAAGAGCTGGTCAATCTTGTTGGCCGTGTCTTGGGCAGATGTGGCCTTGGTCAAGGATGCCGCGTCCTTGACTTGAGTGTCGATGATCTCGGCAATCTGCTTGGCGAGGTCGTCGCCGGTCGCGACCTCGGTAGATTTGAGAGGAGCCGTCGACATGGCGGAATGTGAGGTTTTGTGTAAAGGAAATGGTAGAGGTCGTGGAGGACAGAAGGGTTTCCGGCTCGATGGCAGCCACAGGATCGGAGCAGGTACCGGGACCAAGGGTGCTGGATGACGTCGATGGAGGGCGTGGCAGATGGTGTGAGTGTGAGTGGCGCGGGACGACGGCGAGTTTGATGATGGAATCAGCCAAGGGGGTGAATGCTGAGGCAGAGGGGCAGAGAGGCGGGGTTTTGCAGTCTTCATACAAGAAGAATGGACGAGAAAACTTGTATTGAAGTGTCCGGGCGCGTTTGTAGCTTTTATCGAGACGGAACTTTGCCTGGTTGCCTGGCTGTGAGATGGACCAGCGGGCAATTAAATTATTACAAGCACCACCTTACGAGCCAGCATGACCCCTCATGACCCCTCATGCCCTCCTCTCTTTCGCCCGCTCGCGCGTGGCGGGCCATTTATTTTACCTTGTCAAACCTGTGCGCCTCACTGAAAGCCGATTCTGCAAGGCATGACAAGGAACCCTGCTCCTAATTGAGTAGGTGCCTGAGCAGTAGGCAAACCGCGTTGAAAAAGCCTCGTTGCAGCTGGTGGACGTTTACCTACGTAGACGTCGATCATTTAGCGAACCCCTCCTTTTAGCAAGGCCAATCACTACTCCAGCTTGCGCCACGATCTTCTGGCTTTCCAACGCCACTCTCGCTCACCAACGATGGTCCCATCCACCAGTCCGTGGCCGACGACGATCAACCAGGTGGTATTTAGCCTGTGTGCGTGGTCTATTCCCTACAAACTAGGCAGCATGGCGCAGCTCAACAAATATCTGATACGTCGATGACAATTTTTCCGACCTTCCGCTGCGCACAGCCACCTGCACCGCCAGCAAAGTCAATTCTGCCAGACAATCAAATTGCTTCTCGCACACTTTTCCCAACTGCCATACCTAGCCATTGTTTGCATGCCATTCGACCTTTGGGGCTCTGCCACATCACCCTGACGGATTCCCGTTAAAGGCAAGCAGATTGACCGTGCCAACCGGGACACCAGTCAAGACACCCGACGTCGCAAGTTGTTGAATGCGCTTACACAGTGCCTCGGAGCCCGGAAACCCCTCCAGTCCCGCGATATACGCCCCGAGGCCCGTAATGTGAGCCGCAGCCATGCTCGTGCCCGAGAGCGTTTGCTGTTTACGCCGGTCAGCCATCTGATCTGCACGAATTCCCCCCCACGAAGAAGCCGGCCTCCATGACCAAAACTCACCGTCGTGCCGTTTCGCCACGCAGACTTGATGCTCACCCCCGGCGCAAAAATGTCAATCACCGACCCGTAGTCTGAAAACGATGCGCGTGCGTCCCGCTCCGTGCTCGCCGCCACCGTGCACACTGTCGGCTCCGACGCTGGCGACGTCCTCCCCGCGTCGCCGTTGTTGCCGCCCGCCGCCGCCGCCACAAAGACGCCCGCGCGCACCAGCGCCCTGGCCGCGTCGTTGACGGCCTTGGAGTAGGACCCGCCGATGCTCAGATTCGCCATGGCGCCCCGCGGGCACGTCCGCGTCTTGTTGTTGGCGTCGCTGGCGATAAAGGCCATGCCCGCAATCACGTTGCTGAGCGTGCCGCTGCCGCTGTCGTCGAGCACCTTGACGCCGTAGAGACGCGTGCGCTTGGCGACGCCGTGCACCACGCCCCCGATGACGCCCGCCACGTGCGTGCCGTGGCCGTTGCCGTCGGTGTTGGTGCTGACAAATGATTTGATCTGCGCGGCGCGACCGCCGAATTCCTGCAAAAGAACATTTCAGAAAGAAGCGGCTATCTGGGATGTGCACACATCTGGCGGGACAAGTATTCTCATACCGTGTGGTCGGCTGCAATTCCCGTGTCTAGAATGTACGAGCAAGTTCCGGCCCCGGCAGAGCTGTCATAGGTATACGTGGTGTGTCCGGGCAGGCGGTGGGAAATACGTCCCAGGTTCCATCCAGCATTCGGCTGGTCAATGTAGCTAAAGGGCTTCACAGTCATGTCGTGCTCAATGTACTCTACCTGCGTCGAGTCTGTTAGAAAGCCATCTCGCCTTTGATCCGTAAACGTACGTACACTGGGGCTGAGTCGCAAAAATGCCAACTCTGCTTTGTCCAGCGACGCTGCAAAGCCAGGGAACATGTTGCCATAGACATGCTCAGCTGCTGCGACATGTTTCAAAACACCATCGCTTGCAGTACGCAAGTGGCCATCAGACTTGAGCTTGACAATGTAGCGACCTGGTATGATTTCGCCCGCGGGTCTGAACAGGGGCGCGACGGTGGACTGCAGTTCTGCGGCTATGGCCAGGCCGGCCAAAACGGACATGATGGAAAATATTACGCTCATGGCGGATGAGTTGCACTTTTGCTATACAGAAACTACACAATTTGCGCGAAAGAGCCGACTCTTATACAAACAGCGCGGCGAGTCTACTTCTATACTCACTACGGCCACACTGTCTCATCTCACCACTCCAGCCGCAATATCCTCCCATAAAGCCAAGAAGCATTGTCTTTTAGCCATTTAAGCCATGCTTCTCATTTGGACTTGCCTCCTTCCCCATTTCGCTTGGAATGCGGGGGATCCGTAGCATTGCATGACAGCTGAAGACACCCGTCAGCCACGGCGTTTTCACACCAGCACACAACGTCACCTTCTCTACTACCATCTCCTACAGCGGCCAAAAAGTTCAACATGCTCCTCCTATACTTTACGTTACTTGCTCTGCGCAATACTCATCTTCAACCCTGAGTTGGCGCACCACGAGCATCCCGTTGGTGACCCCGCCTCTCAGCACAATCTATCAGCCGCGCCCTGCATCTTCCGAGTGCTGGCTCAAGGAGACGACGGCGGCACTGATGCGAATCTCGGCTCTAAAAGGTTGGCTCAGGACGGCAGAGATGTGATTGATGTCGTACAGCCTCGATGATGGCGGCATAGGTAGAGGGCACCCTGAGCGGGATACGCCTGGATTGCGGCGCAGAAGAAGTCATGCAAGGGTGATGATCTTGTTCGCCATATAATCGACGGGGGCTGCTGAAGTATTTTGAGGCGTAAACAAGCATAACTTGGTTTTTCTTGGCGGAGAGTCGTCTTGTGACAGCCTCGTCAATGTCTACTAGAGGGATCAATCAGTACGCTTCACCTGGTGCGATCCGCCGCCAACGATGCCTAGCTTCCATCATGAAGATGTGCTACATTCAAAGTCTCTTTTAGGCTTTTTTTTGCGTAGTGAGAGGCTAAAACAATTTGAGATTTGATTTTATGCTTCGACGTACAAACTAAAGGACATGATTGTCTCCTTGAAAACCTGACAACACCAAAAGTCCTGACTCTGCTATAAGTCGGGCCAATCGGCAAGATGTTGACTTTGGCTGTTGATTACATTCTGTATAACGGAATGTACTTGTTTACGTTCTGTAGACCTGGAAAACACTTCGCCAAAGACACAAGCAACCCAGGTCTCGCCTTGCTCATGTCTCGCTACTCCGGAACTTAAAAAAAGTCAAGAGGCTGAGGCGTCACCTTGCTTTCTGGCTGGATCTATGCCTTTGGCATTGACGCAAGACCTCGCTGCACAGAAACAGTTCTGCTAGTAGCCCTGCATTCTATTTGCTCTCCTATTAAGCCGTCCACTTGCCTGTTGAATTAGCCTACTTGATATCTCACATGGCTCCTGTCTGTATACATGCACTTGGTGGAACTGTAAACAAGCCGCAACTGGCTCATCCAGTCTGTAAATATTATTTCGAACGATTGCAGACTATACACGTCAACATGACACACAACTAGGTCCAGCCTCCATCGACACGAATGCTCTGGTTCGTCATCCCCGAGCTGTCGTCCGCGCACAGCCACATGGCCGTCCGCGCAATCTCCGCCGGCACAATCAGCCTCTTAATCGCCTGACTGCCCAGGACCTGCTTCTCATACTCTGGCGTCATGACGTCGCGCAGCTCGCGCTCCGTCGCCACCGACCCGGGCATGATGCTATTCACGCGGATGCCCCTCGGACCGAGCTCGTGCGCCAGCGTACGCGTGAGCCCAACCACCGCCGCCTTCATCGTCGTGTACGGCAGGACGCCCGTCGCCGGCAACGCCCACGTGATGCTCCCCATGTTGACAACCGCCGCCGTGCCTGCTGCCTGCAGCAGACCCGGCAGCAGGGCCTGTGTGAGGAAAAATTGGTGACTGAGGTTGACGTCGACGGCCTTGGCCCACCACTCGGGCGTAATCTCTTCCGTCGGCTTCTTCATGGCGGCGGCGGCGCTGTTGATTAGACAGTCGATGCGCGGATAGTCGGCGAGGATCCGCGCAGCGACGGGTTGTAGCGAGGCAGATATGTCGGACACGTCGCAGTGGTGGTAGACGGGGGCGTAGGCGACGATGCCGCCGCCGAGGGCCGACACGCGGGCCGCGGTGGCCGCGGCGGCGTCGTCGTCAATGTCAAGGAAGATGACTTGCGCGCCCTGCACGGAAAAGTGCTCGACCATGGAGGCACCGATGCCCATGCTGCCGCCGGTGAGGACGACGACGCGGCCCTTGAGGCTGGGATACGAGGCGTAGCGGTGGTGGTCTGTCATGACGGGCACTCTTCAACTACGTCTGATGGTCTGATATCGGGTAGTAGGTTCAGTTGGCGAGACTGGGACAATGATTCTGTGATAAAGACGGGAATGAGAGAAAGACGGAGTAAGTGTCAGAGGTGTGAACATGCTCATCTTGCAGTTCGGCATACCTCTGGAAATGAGAGAAGGCGCGGGGTTGCTGCACAGGCGGCATCTTGTCCGCAACGACGGCGCAAAGAGGCTGCAGAATGATACGTTGCGCCTCTAAACTTGATGTTCTGGGAACGTGGAAAAGCCGTGGTGGCCCTGGGAGGTTGATACAAGCCAGAGATGACGTTTCAACGCATCAATAAATTTCTTGAAAAGGAATCAATCAAAGTACCTGGCCACGATTTACCAGGTCTCTGAATTCTCCCTCGTCGGACAAGTATGGATAGCCTGGTAAAGCTAGCCATGTAAGCGGCCGTAGCGATTTCGTCGCACTACTACGCCACACCAATGTCGACCGACATATGACGTAATTCTGTTTATAAACATGCAGGAAACTGTTCGAGTCCCTAGCCTGTGATGAGATGAAGCTCTTGAAATTGACCTTGGAAAATGGCTGCCAGCAGGCAGAACATGGACTCCCCCCCTTGGCTCTCACCGCACCCCGCCTCAAAACGAACCAGTCGCCTAGCACCGATCGACCAAACTCATGCGAGGTAGAGTAGAATGGGAGCTAATCCTCTGCTCTCATTGTCGCAAGGGTCTGTTGGGCATGAATTCGACCCGAATTCTCCGACGTCAGGTCGTCTGGATGCAACATTGGACGAATCAAATAACCCACCAGTATGGGGAACCTGGGCTACCATGCCTGCTAAATCGGCGCAACTTTGGCCTGATTTGAAGACTTTGAAACGGCGGAGCCTCGCCATGACTGCACATCAAAATGACTGCTCATTCAATATGCTGTGACAATATTGGCCCTTTGCCATTATTTTGGCCATTTGCAGGCCGCAGCCATGACTGGCAGCATGAATGCCTGCAAAACACTGAGCACGTGCTCGCAACAATTGGACACGCATACAGTTGTCCGAATCTGTCTCCTTCGCCGTGCTTCTGGATCAAGTTTAATCATCCATATAGTTTCAAGTGAATGAGCTGATGTCTGTGTGACTGCATCATGCGGCGACATGACCATACGAGCTCGCCATGGCCCGGAGCAATCTGAGGCGCTTGACTCACGGGCACAGGACACGCGGGAAAAGTTCATTGAGAAGATTTCCTCTGCCATTCGTCAGAAGGAATATCTCAAAAGATGGTCAGAGGGTAAACATGAAGCAATGCTGGAAAGGCGGCTAAGGGTCGATCAGCTTACACGGCAAAGACGAAATATAGAAGCCTGTCCTGGATGAAATTGCGGTCTGAACCTCGTGTTGTTGAAACGGGCGCTCACTTTCGCCCAAGCACGAGCCCCATCACGACCGCGCCGGAAAGAACTAATTTTGAAGGACCACCGAAGCATATCAGTACGGCTGCCAATCGCTATTGCTGTACGTCGGAGCTGGCATTGCTCTTCCGACCGCTTGTCTAGCGGTTCGGTTGTGTGCTAACAAGGCTGGGCGGGCGGTATTATTGCTCAGGGACCATGCCCGGAAAATATTGAAACAAGCCCACTGAGGAGCACTGCGGCGAGCACAGAGTCTGTAAAAATAGAACTCAAGTGCCGGCGCCGTCAAAGTTGCCGGCCGAGCAACCGCATGTCCTCTGGCGAATATGGCTCAGCTGGGGGCCTCTTTTGTCTCGGCATGGCATCGCGGAATCTCGCGCCTGGCACAGATGAGCATTGTCTTTTGGAAGCGCCACCACGAGCCTTGGCCCCATTGTATACAAAGTCGAATGCCCCCGTCAAGCTTGGTCACTTCAAGTCATCCCCGTCATTCTCAATTTCTGTCGCAGCTTCGATCGGCGGGCCTGACATACCGGGGCGGCTCGGTCGATATGTTCCTGCGAGCCTGATTTCCCCTTCACGGATCCTAAAGGGAACGAGAAGAAAGAAAAAGGCAAACAATACGGGCATTCCGACGGTCGTCTGCAGCACACGAGGCTGCAGAGCTCACGTAATCTGGCCATGACCATTTGACTGAATGTATTTTCAAGGAGCGCGACCGGGGTCGGCGGCCTAGTCACATATTGTAAACCACTTGGCGATCGCATGCATACATGCATAGGATATGCGGCAGGCGGACACTGGTAAGAGACAATATATAAATATGTACAAGCGTAGTCTAGTCTCGTGCATGCGACGGCACGACGGAGTATAGCCTGGCCTTGTTAGTTGCTGTCGGTAGGCAGCCAGCAAACAAGGCGTGCGCCGCCAATGGTACTGAGTCAAGCCATGCTCAGACGGCAATCGTATTGATAGGATGCTGCCTGGAACGGGACTGAGAGAAGAGGAAGTGATTGTCACGCTCGGGCGTTGTAGCAGGCGAGAAGCATCACAACAACTATATGTTCGCTATAAGACCACCGTCAGTATATTAGGACTGTGTCACATTGTTAATTTTAAAACAATTTCTATGGCGCCATTTGGGGATTTGGAAGTTGCCAGCCTGGTCCCTTGGCTAGACTTGCAGGGCGCAAATCACAGCCGTCGTCAACCTGTCGGAGCAACGGCAGTGCTGGCCCCTGCATGGTAGCTCAAACTTGCTTGGTGACTCTGGCCGACAGTGGTAGGCACAATAGTAGTTGATAGCGTGTCTTTTATCCGTAATAAGTCGTGATCTTGAGTCGTGTTTGCGGTCAAGTCGGCTAGGTTCGGAGCCCGCTCCAGCGGGAATCGACCTTGACACGTGGTGCAACAGGGATAACGACACCGTACGTGTTGACGCTCCCCAAAGCAAAGCACTGGAGAGGGGTGGGCGGGCAATTTGAGGCAAACTAGCCGCACCGGGTTGACTCGCGCCAATGGTCGGTTGCACAGACCCTTCCCACTGCAGTTTGTGCATGGCAGAGACCAATGAGCATACGTCGCTGTCTGGGCTCAATTGTTCTGGAAGCCACGGAATGTTCGCGAGCGGAGCAAAGACAGCAAGACAACACAATGTTACTCATGGTGGCGCTCTCTGTTCTGGGCAAGGCTGCAGCAGGCCTGCAGGCGTCCCCATATTCACATCTCGTAGCCGCTGCTGAGAATCGCCCAATTGAAAAGCGCTTCTTTTGCTGGTGGGCGCTGATAAAGATGAGTCGGTCACTCGAGTTTTGGAAGGTAATCAGAAAGTCAAGGCGATGGCGGATGGCAGAAGCCGGCCACAAGCCAGCCAGGCAAGGTGAAAGGTATCAGTCTACTGGGATCAAGGTATTTGACACTGGGGCGCAGTGCTGGTTCCGAGTTTGTTTGAATGGTTTGATGCACAACTGTCTCCCCGCGGCAAGTATTGACGCCTGCAAAAACACGCCACAGCTCCGGGGGCGAATAGATTGCGCAGGCGATGAAACTGTCGTAAGAATGCCATAGACGACGTGGTAGACGCATAATAGGCGTTAGGTGTTTAGCAGTCAAGAGAAGCTCTCGACGACATGCTGGTGGATTCTTGGTTGGCCAGTAGAATGGAGACACGGACGTCCCTTTTTCGACGTTGGACGTGGTCGGAGACCCCGGGCCCGCTGGCCACGCCGCGGCATGGTTGGCCCTGCACTAGTCCAATAAGATTTTGACGTACATGGATTGTGCCACAGAAAGGTTAAAGTTAATATTTGAAACAGCTGAGGCAGCCCAGGTAGCGTCGGTGTCTGGGACGACTCGGGCGAGACAGAGGTTGGCGGTGACAACCTATTTACAGGCTTGCGGTACAATATGCCGGGGTTTGATTCGCAATTGCACGCCGGAACAGACCAAGACTTTGCCGAGCAGCAAACAGAGCCCGACGTATGCAGCCCCTAGCAGTGCTAATTGAGAGATGATGACGCCAATAACGATGGGCGGGCTCGCAGTTTGCTTTTGGTATGGAGATGCGTACTATTCAACAGTCAGCCAGTCCAGCCGCATTGTCAAGGGGGGCATCAATCAAAGGGACGATGAGCCTGAAAAGCGACAAGGCTGGCTTTATCAGTAACACTGCTAGTATCCAATGGCATCGTAGAGCGACAAGCTTGCTGTCCTGCCATGAGAAGCTGATTGGAATGCCAATCCCTGCCGGGCTGTGGCAGACGCCCAACGCTAGGACCCAAAGATGCGATGCTGAATCAAGATACAGTTTGCAAAAGTAGGGACAATGGGAATGAAATTGTGAGATGCAGACTAGTTAGGCGCAGTCGTTGGTAGGCCTTGTGGTGGCGAGTATGACGCTGCAAGCCAGAGCCCCTGTGGCTTGATTGTGTCTCTGCGCAGCGGCATTCGCTAATAATACTTGAGCGAACCGGGTTACAGGTGTGTGCAAGGATAGTTCTCAGCTTTTGGGTGTGGCTGAAGCGAGATGCACATCAGATGCCAATTCGTAGTGGATGATCAAAGTGCGAGGTTACGATGTGGGTGCAGAAAAAGGTGGTCATTCGCTCAGTGCGTCGACTACAGGGGCACGAGGGGCGCTTTGCAGGGCCTTGCAGCAGGATCAAGCCCAACTCCAAGCAGCCAGGTGCCCAAATTGCTGCAGATCTGACATCTGCACCGTCCATCTGCCTGGACAGCGAACAGAGAGCATCTGACCTGGGTACCCATTTCTAAGTAGGTAGTGTCTGAGTGTCCGCGTGTCGTTTGCTGATATCGATACATGTCTACGACTTTACACTTGCCTGGGAATGACTCTAGTTCCTTTGTTCTCAGTTCTGCTCCGCGTGGGTGCACCAAGATATTCTTCGCCTTATCTTCGTACGGCAGTGGCCACGGGCTGGCCGCCGACCACTGCCAGGATTAAGGTAGCTGCGGAACTGGAACCGGTTTGCTGGTGCTGAGAAATGAGATGGCCCGCAATGAACAGTGCTTCGAGGTATTTCCGAGCAACAATGAACTTTGTAACTACCGATAACTTGCTAACCTACCACATACCTATTACATACCCATCTAGTTATGGGAACCTGGTGGTGATTTGCTCTGAATTATCTTAGATCCACTGTAACCGTAAACTCGTCCATTCTTTTGGCCATTTCCAAGGCGTCAACCTGCCCTTATTTCCAGGCCGCGGTCCCTGAAAGCCCACTATAACTCTGTCTTGTGGACGCTGTACCGTGCCCAGTCGTGCCAGTGTGCCCAGTTGCTGTCGACAGTGGTCCTCCAGTGGTCCTCCAGTGGTCCCTTCCCCGCCCACGGTGCCCGCTGTGCCCGCCGTTCCCGCTAAAATAAAGCGCTTTTGCTTTTCAGCATTTCTCGGTTTTTTTTTCTGGCCCACAGCGGCACCACAGCGCCAGTAGGTACGGAGTACTGCAGCACCTCATCAGCACCACACCAGGGCACTCTCTTGCGCTCACTCAGCTTGCTTCTCTCTCAAACTCTCACCCACTTTCCGGCTCCAACCAGCTTCCCAGCCGCTGCACGACTTTCCCTTCTCGCAACCCAGCTTTCTTCAGTCAAGACATCTTCAGACCACACGCATCTCTCTCGACGGCTCTCTCCTCGTCCTCTTCTTCCGGATATACGAGCTTTCTTTGTCGCACCACAATTGTAACTCCAGCATCCGCCCTCCGGTTTCTTCTTCCTCCTCTTTCATCCTCTGGCTGCAGCCTTGCCAACCCTCCCACCGTCGCAACGAACGGCCGGCCTGCTCCGTCCCACGCAACCACAACGCTCTTCGCACGACGCCCTTCATCCTCGACGACGCCTGAAAACGCCTTCACACGTCCATTCAGCATGCTATTTGCCTAATAAACATTTTTTGCTCTTCATTTCCACATCTCGTCGCCCGCATCATGGGTAACGGTCAGGGAAAGCCCGTCGACCTCAACGGCGAAGGTATGCTCTCACTTCTTTGCAATGCTATTGCACCGCCATGCAACACAGGCCTCGCCACTATACACCTATACACCTGGTTCCAGGGTTCCTACAGCATACCTCACCGGCATAGCTCACCGATAACCCCTCTCTGTGCTCAAGCATTCCTTTCTGCCTCTCCCTCTGCTCACTGCTTGCTCCATCGCGTTCGGCCGCATCTTCTGACATCCCGATAGTTAGTCTCAACCACTTCCGCCTGTTACGAGTCGTCGGCCGCGGTGCCTTTGGCAAGGTAAGAATTGTCGAGCGAAAGGATACCGGGTTGTCCTTTGCGCTCAAGTATATCCGCAAAGATGAAGGTAAGTCTGGTCCACTCCGCCCGTCTGGCATTCCTACCCTGGTGGTGAATCAATGTCTCGCTAATTGCCGACGCTCCTTACTAGTTGTCAAATCCGAGAGCGTTCGCAACATCATTCGTGAGCGTCGTATGCTCGAACATGTCAATCATCCCTTTATCTGCAACTTGCGCTATAGCTTCCAAGATATCGAATACATGTGCGTTCACACTCGCCGCCTTGCGCACTGCCATATCTAATCCGAACTCACACAACGCCATAGGTATTTGATTGTCGATCTCATGAGCGGTGGCGATCTACGCTTTCATATCTCCCGAAAGACATTCACCGAAGACGCTGTTCGCTTCTGGATTGCCGAATTAGCTTGCGCCCTACGGTATATACACGCCAACAATATTATCCACCGCGACGTCAAACCGGACAATGTTCTTCTTGATGCAGATGGTCATGTGCATCTGACTGATTTTGTATGCAGACCCTCATTCCCTGCATGACGCATGTACTGACTGGTCCAAGAATGTTGCCTCCGATGTTGTTCCCGGGCGAGTCCTCACCAGCAAATCTGGCACTCTTGCTTATCTCGCCCCCGAAGTATATGCTGGCAAGGGCTATGATGTCCGTGCCGACTGGTGGTCGCTTGGCGTTCTGTTTTACGAATGTATATACAACAAGGTATGTCTGTTGCGTACTCTACTCAATAGATCTATCCAATTAACCTATGAAGCGCCCTTTCGACGGCACATCCGAGGCAACTTTGAGCCAGCAAATTCAATACCAGCAGCCCAAGTACCCCGTTACGCAGCCTCCCGTCTCTCTCCCTTGCTTGTACGCCATCGGTTCAGCGCTCGATTCCAATCCCAACACTCGCCTCGGCCACACTTGGGATCACTTTATCAGCAACGAATTTTTCCGAGATATCAACTTTGAATCGCTCGAACAAAAGAGAATCGAGCCGGTTTTCATACCCTCCTCCGAAAAGACAAACTTTGACGCTACATATGATCTTGAGGAACTCCTACTGGAGGAAGCTCCCCTAGAAGCCCGAGCTAGACGACAAAAACCGCGTGAGCGTTTAAAGGAAGACGCCTCACAGCAAGAGATTCGGGAGGATGAGCTTTATCGCATGATCGAAACCGATTTCAGCCCATTTGACTACACAATAGCTGCTTACAAAAAGTACGACGGCCTGGGCTCTCGAATCGCCATACCTTTAACTCTGGTTTGCTGACAATGGCTACAGATACACAGAAGCCGCCACAGAGGCCGGAATTTCACAGTATCCGAGACATCCACCTCCGTTGCAGCCCTCTCCGGAAGATGGTCCCCGAGCCATTACTACCGATGCTGCCGTTCCGGCACCTCCCGCAAATGATGTGCGGCCAGTCGAGACAGCGGGCAGTGACGAGGCCGTTTATCCCCATCCAGTCCGCGCCGCTCCAATGCCTTCCAACTACCGAAGCGGGTACGTTTCTAGACGTAATCTGTCCAACGGCAACAGAGTAATGAGTTCCACTGGTGGCGTTCAAGTTACGCTTGATGGCGGCAGCAGCTGGTCTGACCTTGCCCGCCAGGACGCGACATTGCCTATCGATGCCAACACGACGACTGTCATCAAGAGCGAGAGCTCTAGCAGCATGTTTGGATTTCTCAAGAGCAAAAAGGGTCGCAATCACAGCCCCAAGCCCAAGGAGCGGGGAGTTCTGGGTAAAGAGGGTGCTCGTGTAGTCATCAGCTAGACTGACTACCTTGCATCTGCTCTTAAACCGGAGTTTATTGGGTTCCTTTTTGCTGTCTGCTTTTTTGCTCTTCTCAACTGTTCAGATACACCGTTTTTATACCCTGGGCCACGGATAGAGGGCACACACCTTTTGCACACACCCACACCCAAGAATATACACTGCAACATCGTCGCAATCTTGTCCGTCTCTACTCTGCGGCACCTCTCGAGAGTTAACGTCACGACAGCCCTTTTCAACAGGTTCCTGCGATGCGCCGCATCGAAGACTTTATCTTTTCACTTCTGCTTTTATTGTTTTAAATAGCACTCGTTGCATTTACCTGGCGCCATGTGTAATTAGCAACATCAACAGAAGACGTACTTCTTTTATCCTCTCTACATATTATACATAACATTGCAGTATCGTTGATGCAATCTCGGTAAATTCGTGTGCATCTTCACCCGTAGTCTCTACTGCTAGTCCATGATGCGACTGTGACGCACAAGTAGCCAGCTTTGTTTGGCAGGTGTTATAAGCGCCGCAGCCATGAGGATCGATCAGCACAGCGATTTTTCCATGTCAAGCCACGAGTAACCTCCGTCAACATGAAGCTTCGAGGCGACTTTGCTTTCAAATTACAAATTTTGCATTGCGTATACTAATAGTAGTCGTCTGGTTCTGCTTTTCCAAGAAATTTAGTGCAACATTGAACAGCGCCAAAGCACGGGGAACGAAGCCCTCAGGAAGAATGCGCACGAGGAAAGATACAGCATTTGCAATTCAAGAAATAGCAGCAGCAGAGAGCCTCGACAAAAAAGACGCATGGATTTGTAGATGTAAACAGATAGCCAACGCCGCAACAATACTTGAGCGCAGAAAGAACCAACTCATCAGCGTCTCTCCTTTATCCTCCTCAACAAGGTCCAGAAGCTACCAAGAACCAAATCATGCAGAACCTTCCTGTTCCGCATATAATCTGGTCCCATGTCAGACCGAACCATAGCTGAGCCGCCCTCGCACCGAGATCAAAACCCGTTACTGACAACGTGCTATTCAAGTAGTCCTCCACATAACGCCTTGTAAAATCATTCATTGTGTTTTGCCGTTGCAAGATGACCGTTTTACCCAACTCCTCGTAAGAATACACCTATATGTCCATTTTTGTGTGCCGCACTCGTAAAGATTGTAGAAGCTCGCGAGCGAAGGAAACCTGCCACGCCGACTATTTCTTGATGGAAGTTTTGCTCCTAGTTACTTCGATGCCGAGCTTGTCGGCGACACAAGCTGAGGTGATGTCCGAGGTGGCGTCCTTGCCCATGAACTTTTTAAGAATATTGTCAAAATCAACCTCGCCGACAACAGGACCATTGCCAGAGCACTTTGCTTTCTTGGTGAGCTCGCTGCACAGGCCGTCGAGATCAAAATCGCCGCTCTGAGCCTGAGGGCATTCTTGGAGTTTCTCCCTGTATAAATGGTTAAAGTCTGAGTCCGACTGCGATGGCGGTGGCGGGGTAACGTACCAGATCTCGTGAGCTCCTCTATTCTTACCACCCATTGGAATATCGTCTTCAACCGCCTTCTGTTGAGCGTCAATCTCGGCCATAAGATTGCTTTTCTTGGCCAGGTTGGGACTAGGGGCAGTGTTGAATGGTGTAAGAAAATCGGCATCAAAAGCGTCGTTGAAAAAGTCATCGAAAGAAGGGTTGGACAAGATATTTTGCTGGGGCTCTCTGTAGTCATTGAACAGCTGAGGGTCAAACTGGCCACCATTCTGCTGTGCAAGCCAGTCAAGGCTACTATTGCCAAAGTCGGCATTGCCAAACGTGCTAAATGGTTGCTGTGGAGTCGTCGTGGTAAGTTGCTCTTCGCCGATTGTGCTAAGCGCCTCAACAGGCTTGAATCCCATTGGAGACTGGCTGAAAGGTTCGGGGGAGGTGCCGCAGGACGAGCTGGGTCCAGCATTGGAGTTCGACGAGGCCGATGGTGAGCTTGTGGCTCCGGGGAAGCCATAATTGGCAGAGTCAACGCTAGCGCCCGAGCCATTGCCGGCGGAGCTACTCATCGGAGAGAAAATATTTGAGAATTTGGCCAAGTCTTCCTTGAACTGAGCAGCGGATTGCTGAGGCGGCTTCCTATCGCTGTTCAGGCTGAGGGCAGGGCTAGACACCTGGGTGCCGTTGTGGGGGCTGAGAGGCTGCGAAATGGATCTTTGGGGTTTGTTGGGTGGCGGACCCGGCAGAGCGCCAAACTTGGGAAACTCAAACTGAAAGTTGACATCGTTGATCCTGTTGCTAGCGCCGAGAGAGGGGACCTGCGGTGAAGACTTGGACTGGGCGAGCATAGACATGTTCTGCTTGTACTGCTTCAGTTCTATGTTCATCCGATCAACCTGAGCTCGAAGTCTTGTGTTTTCATGATTGGCAGCCTCGGAAGCCTTTTCAAGCTCCTCCACCTTGATCTCAAGATCCTTGAGGTGCTTCTCCTTTCTCTCGCGGAATGCCCTCTGGGCAGCACGGTTCTGCGCCTTGCGTTTCTGGCATGTGTAAGTATTGAATAGCTCGGTCTTAATGAGGGAGTCTGCAACATACAGAAGTAGGCTCAGATGTCAGCGGCTTGCGGCCAGGCTTCTTGGGAACCTTTTCGCCAGCCTCGCGCCTTTTAGCGTCATTCTCGAGAGCTTCGTCATCGTCGTCAGGATAACTTCGCTTCTCATGAATGTCATCGTCGGGCGTATCGGACTTGTCCGATGTGGACGGCATATCGCCAATCATGGCAGCCTGGTCATTGCCGGCAAAAGAAAAGTCGAAGCTGGAATCGGCGAACTCGTAATCATAGTTGTCGAGGAAAGGGCTATCTTGGTAGCCTCCAGCGATAGCGGAGCTATTGCCAGGAGAGTTTTTGAAAGAGCTGGGCGAAACAGATACCGGATTCTGCGTGGCTGAAGCAGATACCTGCTGCTTGTTGGTGTTGAGGGCAGCAAACAGCAGATTCTGCTGATGCGGAGTTAAGAAGAAGCCCTCGCCGGTACCCTCATGGTTGTCTGCGGACATTGTTGAGGATGTGAGTCGCACAAGGTATAAAATGCTTCACAAAATGAAACGGGCTAAGTTCACGGGACTGGAATCGAGCCAACCACGCAATAATCAATGTGCGTGGACGGTTGGGAGAGATCGGGCGACGAGGCGACGCCCTGGCGATGACTGGTGATGAAGCGGGGCAGCTGGTGGCAGAGGCAAGATGCCTAGGAAGGGCAGCGTTTCGCCACTGAAGAGAGAAACAAGTAGTTCGCCTTGACGGCGCCCAACTCTGGGGTCAAAGACGGTAATGGAAGAGGTTTCCGAAACAAAGACGATGGCGCAGCCAGTAAATGAATATTTCGACTATCCAAAATACGCTCTGCGGTATGTCTCGGGAGTAGATGCGAGAGGCAAAGTAGCCAGTAGTTCCAGCGGTTTCTGAGTGAGGAATCAAGTGGTTCGGACCCACTTGCGTCAGTCAATGGTAACTTGGGAAGGGGAGCAGCAGGGCACGTAAAAAAAAAAGACAACGGGGATCGGGCAAGCGGTAAAAGGGATGCACTGTGTAGTTGAGCCAGGGAGAGTTTCGGAGGCTTGGACCAGAGGTTGCGCAAGGCTTCTTTCCCCTGGCTCGGGGGGCAGAGGAGGCTGGTCAACAAGGACAAGCAGCGCACAGTGGATATCACAGCGTCTCGTCTCCTCAGCGCCGTGGCCGGTTCAGCACTGAATCAATCGCGGTCCCCGCTTGTGGAATTTGCCAGCAGAAAAACGCATTTGTAAGCGTTGAGAAGAAGCTGCCAGCAGCCAAGGCCCAATAAAGGTAAGGAGGGGCGGGGGCTCCTGAGAGCCAATCCTGCAACGGCGCCTGGCCTGTTGGGTTTCCGCACCAATCAGAACTGTCAATGCTGGCCCGCGCTGTCGGGGAGATCCCGTGACTGTCACAGAAAGTACTTGCTCCAGATATAGGGCTTTGCGGGCAGGACCAAGTACACCCCACATGCCTCAGAAATAAAAGACCAGACCAGGCGAGACCCTGCACCGTTTCAAAAAAACTGGTTGACACTGTGGCGTTGACTGCCGAGAGACCTAAACAGATGGCAGACAGGGATTCTGCGAGATTGAATCAGAATAATGAAGAAGGCCCTGCACGATGAGCCGAAGTTGTTATTTTTTTCTCAACAATACCATCATCAGTACGGATTAAGTTTCGCTATATCCTCGCAGGGCCAGGTTGCCAACTGTCTAGGTATCCAGTATTTCCAGATGCTAAGTAATCGGCGTTTACTTTACAGTCCTGAGCGCGAGCACCTCAACACCTCGCCCTGAGACCTTGATGGCGGAGATGTTTCCCTTCATAATTCTATCAGTCCTCCGATCGTTGTCGAAGGATGCTCAGTCGTTAATCGTGTTCGTGATCGTCACCCTCTGAGCCTCACCGTCAGGGTCTTCCCAACCTCCAGCCTTGCAATCCACCCCTTCTCTTCGTCCAGCCGATACACTCGGCCCGGAATGACCCCCAAACTCCTCTAGTCTCCTGGTCCATCAGCCCATTTCGAACCTTAATGCGCGCTAGACTTGAGCACCAGTCCTTCTGCCAGTCGTACAACTTGTGCGAGGGCCTTGCGCACCAATGACTTATGCGCCCTACTGCAAGGCCGAAACTCATCACTGGCAGGTGAATGCATTGTCGCCTAGTCTCCGGCGAGCAGGCCCGGCTAGCCGGCCACGCCAAGCAGGCCACGCAGACCATGAGGCTTGGAGCCCCCACTTGCTCCCTCAACGTCGATGCATCCGCGGCCCATCAGACTTGTCATCGAAATGTATCCTTTTTTGTCGTACATGACGAGCACCTAAATCAATGCCGCTAACTATTCGTTTCATCGCTATTTCAGGTTCTTGAAAACTGCTAACATGTAACAAATTAGCCCGCGCAGCTATCCGCAGCTATCCGTGTAATTTGTCATGGGCCTCGTAGAAGAGCAAGGCCTGGCAATGTTTGCACAATATGTGGCCTAGATGCTGCAGTCACATATCTCTTTTGATCACGTACTGGAAAAGATTTTGCACAATCTGTTTTGAGATTATTATTTTTTTTGGTATTATTATATAGGCTTATTGGTATTTGACGAGGCCGGAGCGATCAAAACGCCGCCGTTGGCCCCGTGTGATTTCGCATCCAAGAAAAGTGTCCTCAGTTGAACCATTAAAAAGATTGCTTAGTTCTTGGCGATCTCCTTGTGGGCGTCAGCCTTGGCGTTGTGGCCACTCTCGTCAAGCTTGTCACCGACGGCGTCCTTGGCAGCGGACAGACTGTGGGAAGATTGTTAGTGAATACATTCAGGGGAGACTCAGAACTATTCCATGAGGGAAACACATACCGGGTGCCGACATTGGCGTTGCTGTCCTTGGCAATTTCCTTGTTGGTCTCCTTGGAGGCACCAGAGATAGCACCCTGGACGGTCTCCGAGACGTAGTTGGCGGCTTGCTTGGCGGTCTCCATTATGAATGTGAGTGGTTTTAACTTAAGTTGTTGTAGAAAAGTAAGTGATTGTCAAAGGTTTTGTGGAAAGTGTGTGATATGGAAAGAAAAAGAATTTGGAAGGGGACGGGGAAGCAGGGTATATATAGACTTTTCCGGGTACGTAACTCGGTCTTTCTACATTCACTCCAAGTTCACGATGGCCGGAGAGAGGGGTCAGGTGCACCCATCTCACATGCCGTGCCCCTCCTACCCTTTCATTCCGTCTGTTGGGGTGAAGCTAACGAGAGGTTGTGGCTTGCGCAAGCTGAGGTCCACCCGGGCCCGTGGACTAGGAGAGCAAGTTCTCTGGTCTACCAGTACATTTTTACCTAAAAGTGGCTTCTGTACCTGCCTCTAGTGATGCGTGACAGGGATGTTGAGCGAAGAGAAGATAGTTAATGCGTGTCAACAAGACACACTACGTCACATGGAAGGCATGCCCCGCGATGTGATACGCTCAAACTCCCCCTCCAAGGTGTGGCGCAGACTGCGCTTTGTCTCCTGTAGCCCCGCCACTGTGTCACCCAGCTCCTCTGATTAGCGCTCAAGGCTACCCGCGCAACCTCAGTGGCTTACCCAAAGGTGACAAAACAGATCGTTGTTCCCAACCCGGAACGAGAATAATTACTCGCAACAGCTTCAATTCGATAGTCGGGAGCATAAAAAAGATGCATATTCGGAGTAGTATCAATGTACTGTCCGTTTCTGACCATATTTGATCAAATCTGTAGACGTCGAAGCACAGAGTCGATGAAGAGAGCCTTCTTCCGTCGCCGGCAATCACCATGTGCCAGGTGGCTTATTACCCGCGGTTGGTTCCGACAAGCCACGCTTGTGCATCCACCATGACGACATTGACTTTTTTTTTAACACCAGCCACGATGCGCTTCCGATAATATTAAGCCGAGGCCGTTATTTTAGCGACCCAGCAGTACATCGCCAATCACCTTGCATGGCACCGGTGACTCTGACCTATCTAAAGCGATTTTCACCGTTTCCCGCGGGTTTTTCTGTTAATCCTGCTCATCACCTCACTCCCTCCTCTCCTCCTCGTGTCACCCGCTTTGCTAGCTCGCTGCCTTCATTTCGTCCAGCGTGTTATCAAACGGTTACCAGTCGTGAAAAAGGCCGCTTTCGGCGGGGTCATGCTTCAAAGTGTTGCGAGTCAAATTATCGTCGTTCATACCAGTAGCCAAATCGGCGATCCAGAGAGAGACAAAAATTACGCCTCCACATCGTCTTTCCGATAAAGTTACACGAGCCACAGGGTCCCACTGCGCCGAGCCACAAATTGCATGTTCAACGCTGCCAAAACCGGTTTTAGCCACCAGTTCCAATCCGCCACTGCATCACGCCTGTGGCTAGTGCGGTAGCCGTCCCTCATCATACCCATGGACTGGTCTGGACCTTTGGCGAATTTGTACCTTTGGCGATGGAAAGCCGGAGAATTCCATAACGTCATCCCGGAATCCGCACTACGCTTGGTGTGGCTTGCGTATGCATACAACGTGTCAATTGCCTTGATTCTGATGTAGGCGGACGGCAATTTGCGGTTGTACGATGTACAGTTGATTGCGGCTCAAGCCCAATATCTCATAAATTTCCATGATAAGCACTAAACACGTCATTGCATTTATGGCAACCCAAATGCGTTTTCTGTATTAGGAAAACTTTGGCCGCCAAGCCGTCCCGTTGATGTACCAATAATCGAGGTGATGCATGTATTCCAGCCTCGGCTTTGATGTTGCCCATTACCGCGTAGTTTCAACTAGTTTTGGCATCCCGTATCATCCCTTTCTCAAAATAGGACATGTGCCTGCCTACGAAACTAGTCTCAGGGACCACCGTCATCGGACCACGCCAATTGACAGTAACACACCTAGTACGGAGCTACTAGTTACATCTACCCTACAGAATTGACCGTTTTGACGGAATCCTGTACCGCAAAAGACTGGGCATTGCTCTCAGTACGAGCACTAGCCAGGATACCAACTATGGCTTATATAGCTGTTTCTTAGTTACATCCTTCCTCCCATGAACCAGAAATCATCAAGAGTGCCGGATCTGTTTCTATCGGCTCTCTGCATTATCTTCGATCCACTGCACTATCGAGTCAATGTTGTCAATAGCCACAGCAAATACCTCGGAAGCAACACTATAACGGGTGCTAAGCAAAATGGCCCCCTTTTCATTTGCCCGGGCAGCCCATGTGCAGTGGATGCAGGCCCGTCAAATATCAGTGTGTGAACCGATCAATTGGCGAAGACGGGGAGGTCTTTGGCGAGAAGGAGCGCGAGAACAGATACGGCGCGACTAAGATCATACAACCACGTTGAGAAAAATTGACTGTTGTAGTATCAATACGCGCACCTCGTGTTTTAGGACATGGCTGTGTTGAAGAGGCCGACCAGCAGCGGACCAGCAGCGGCCGGAAAAGACTTCGGAGCCCATTATATAGGCTGTGCGTCATTGCAAAAAAAGAGATTTTATGAAGAAGAGGATGCAGGAGAAAAAGTTGAAGGGTTTTCATACGAAACGCGGCGAGGCGTCCTGGCAGTGCGGCTGAAGCCATGTAGCTGGTGCTCGAACGGCTCCGACAGCTTGACCACAGCGGTGGACCAGGTCCTGCGTACTTCTTCCGACGACCGGCATTCTTCCAGCATGATTTCTTTCCTCAACATCAATGCCGTACCTCAATGATTGATTTAAAGCATTTAAATGCAAGCAAATGACGAGCCCAAGCCAAGTGCCTGACTCTCATCCTCACATCGACGCCGCCTCGTGAAAGTTCCGTGTCGTGTCAGTCATAGAAGCTACTGTAGAACATGACACTGTCTAGAGCAGGCATGCCGTGATATTGAAGCTATCGTGGGTCAAGCAGAGCTGATGAAAGATTGATGCGAAAGAAACATTGAAACTGGCGGTACTAAATCATCACGTGCCTGAGAATCAGTGGCCTGTGCTCGATCGTGCTTCGAAACCCCACTATGCGCTAACTGGCTGCACCAGTGAGCTTGGTTGAGACGGACTCTCTGGCACCGCCCCGTCTCGACATCTCGCAAGTAAACAATCTCAATCACGTATTAGGAAAGCACGATTTGGTGATCGAGTTGGCAAGCATGGATCTAGCATACGACCACATTCAAGAGGAAGCCTTCCGCCGGGACACGCCCAAGCCAGGCGAGCAAAGTTCGTCACAGCCGCCTCCCTCCTCCCTAAACGATGAGATTCAAGATGCATACAAAGCATTCTATTCCAGCCCTTGGGGCGCCAAAATTGGCGGCTTTTTTGGAAACATGGTGAAGCAGGTACGACTTCCTCGACATTACGCAGCACGCCAGGGCCAGAAAGCCGTACTGACCGATCCAGGGCGAATCCGTATACAACCAGGCTTCCAAGGAGCTGGCCGAAGTGGGCGAGGACGCCAGCAAGGGACTCGCCGACCTACGCGAAACAATCATAAGCCGGACCCGGGGCATGTCGATAAATGCCACCGGTGACCAAACCGCCAGATCGGCCGAGGCTGCCGAGAGCAACTCGACAGTGACCAGCTCTGGCACTGACTCGGAGACATACTTGTCGCGACTACGAGCCGAGGCCGCCAAGCGACTTAAGGACCTCCAGCGCGCAGAAGATGCTGCCGATGAAGCGCTTCTGCGGTTCGGCGGTAATGTTCGCGACTTCCTGCGCGATGCCATCCAGGTGGCGCCCCCGGCCGACGGTGACGAAGAAAGCACGGTACTCTTTGAGAGTAAAGACGCCTCTGGCAAGCGCGTCATACACACTTCCCGATTTGATGCACAGCTTCACGTTATCCACACTTCTACCGATGGTTTCGGCAAGGACCCCGAGGGTGAGGAATTCAACAAGTTCACATCAGAATTTGACGTGGAGAAGAAGACGAACGATATTGCCTCGGATCTGGAAAAGTACCCCGAGCTGCGCACCACCATGGAGAAGCTAGTGCCTGCTCAAATCTCCTATGCCGATTTCTGGAAACGCTACTACTTCCTTCGCCGGGGTATTGAGGATGCCGAGTCTCGTCGCAAGGAGCTCCTCAAAGGTGCAGTAACCCTCTACAATCCGAGATATGCCTTGTTGACTCTTATGCTGATGTCTTTATGTAGCTGCCTCTGCCGAGGACGTTGTTGGCTGGGATGATGATGGATCCGACGACGAAGGCACCGCCCCCAAGAAGCCCGCCTCTGTCGAGTCGTCCACCACAATCAACCCCCGAAAGGATGGCCTGCTTAAACCCACCGAGACGCGCAAGTCCAACGACGAAAAGTCGCAGGCCGACAGCGAAGCGAGCTACGACGTAGTTGGCGGTACTTCTGGCCTCCCCAGCCAAGCTGCTAGCAGTCCGAAGGAGTCGAAGAAGGATGAAGACAGCGACGACGATTGGGAATAAGGGCAGAGCAAGGTGTTTATAGATTGGAGTGAACCCTGTCTGCTTTTGATGTTTATTTTGTGTGCTGAGATACCGTTTTGAGGCGTTGTTGGCGTCTTTGTCAACCTGGAACATGTTTTCACCCCCCTGTTCTCTTATTCTTTTCTTCATTCCTATGTTGATAAGCGTAAATTTTATATCTATGCATTGGGTATCAATAATCAAAGACCCGTCTACTGGCAAGTCTTTTTGTTAATCATCGTGCCCTGTAACCAAGCAAACTCAAGACTCCCATTTGACGCAGCCAAAATTCTGACCAGATCCTGTCGGTCCCTCTCCCAATCTACCTCTTCTTCTTCGTCACCATGGTAAAGCCGTCCTCATCCACCTGCGGTTCCTGCTTCTCCTTTGACACCGGCGCCGGCGCATCTCCCATGTCCACATCACTCCCCTCATCCTCGTCATCGTCCTCGCTGTCGTCGGGCTCATCGTCGGTGTCCTGGTTCGGGTCCTCGGCCTTTTGGAACATTTGCCCGACTTTGCCGCCCTTGAGCTTGGCGAAGCGCTCCGCCAGCGCATTCGTCTCGTCAAACTGGCCCGCGGCGCACTGCGTGCGCGCGCGCACAATCTGCTGCGCGACCTCGAGCGCCGAGTCGTCGTCGACATTCACCTCAAACTCGTCCACCATGACCTGCAGCAGCACCGTCTCCACGTCTTCCGTGTCGGCCTCGTCTGCCGCGGATGCAGCAGTGCTGGATGTGCCATCGGGCGCCGCGGCCGCGTCTGCGTCTGTGAATTCGGGAAACAGCTCGACAATGGCGCCGGCGAACCAGTCGCGCTTCTCGGAGGAATCGGGGCCACCCCAGCCGTTGGCGACGGAGAGTGTCAGCGCAGGCCACAGGTGCAGCGCGTAGGCAACGGCCTGCTCAAAGTTGTGTTGGCGTGTGGCTAGATTTTTTCAAAAAGAAGAACAGAGGGGTGTTAGCTGCAAAACGGGTGTGGTGTAGATTGTCACGGCTACTTACAAGCCGGGGGTAGCTGTGAAGTAGAAGCCATAATTGCGACCGTCAGGCGTGAGAATTGCCTCGTGGTCTTATTGTGGTGTAGGTCGAAGCGGATGCTAGAACCATTGATGGCTTGGTTGTCACTCTTTTGTGTACGAATTTTTTTTTCCTTAAGCTCCCGCTTTGGCGGGGTGGTGGAGGGAGGGGCAGAAAAAATTGGTGGGGGTGGTTTGGACGGCGCTGTTTATCAAGCGGCAAGTCTTCTGGATCTTGTAAGTCGGTCGTAGAGGCTCGCAACTGCTTGGCAATCAGCGTGATGACTTCATCTTTGGAAGTGATATGATGATTGAATCGATCAGTGAAGAGCTTACCGAGCCAGGGGTAAGCGCAGTTTGTTGGATGAGTGGCGTCGATCAACGACATCGTTCCCCTCCTTGTCCTCATCAGCCGAGACGTCAGCACGGATGAGCCGTCGAATTAATTACCATGCTATTGTATTAAACTCCGCGATACAGTTTCGATCTATACGCCAGGTTAATGGTTTAGAGATGTGATTTATACCGGTAGTGGGAGCTTGATTGACGAATTGCAAACAGCTTAAAAAAGTGCATTACCTTGATTCAAGCTAAGCACATATTATATGCCTCTGGTACTTGGTTCAGTGTGTAACAGTGTTGGCGTGACCGAGCTGCAGGCGAAAGATGCAGTGCGGCGTGATCTCGACTGCCGGCGTTACAAGGCTACGGTCCTGCTAATTGATGCTTCCTATGCTCTGACCATCGGATCCCCGCCAAATGACACTAATAAATAACTCCGCGTCGGTGATGAGTTGGTGCAGAGCACAGCTCGTGGTCTGAAAGAGTAACCAAACCAACTAATTTGTCCCCACTGTAGCAGCCAGAGTCGACACGCCGAAAAGTCGGCCCTAGACAGCTCTAAAAAAAAGAGCATAGAATCAACAACGGCCAGGCATATGTGCCGCCAATTCCTTCTCCTATCACCACGCCATGTCACGAGTCTCTTTTGAGCCCATCGTGGCCGACTTCAACGTATCCCGCTCGGCCTGGCTTGTTGCCCACCACAAAGACTTTGCTGGCGTTCACTCGAGCGCCGTCGTCTTTGACTCACTCCATCCCTCCCCTGGGCGAATTCTTCTCGTGCAGCGCTCCGCGACGGACAGCATGCCGTGCAAGTGGGAGCTCCCGGGCGGTGCCGTCGATGACGAGGACGCGACGATTTTGGATGGCTGCGCCCGGGAGCTCAAGGAGGAGACGGGCCTGACTGCTCTGCACGTGGTGCGACGCATCACCGAGGGTCCGGACGGCGAGCAGCTCACTGTATTTACGAATTCGCGAGGGACCAAGATATTCTGCAAATTTGTCTTTGAGATCAAGGTGAATGATGGAGAGAGCATTGTGCTGGACCCTAGGGAGCATCAGGCTTGGATCTGGGCGTCCGAGGACGAAGTTGTGGCGGGGAAAATGAAGGATAGTGATGGCGTTGACGGGTTTGAGATTCCACTGACAGCGCCGCATGTACGGAGATTGATTATGGAGGCATTTCGATTACGAAAGACGGATATGATGCAGTAATATGTCCAGTGTATATGTACCGCTATATATATAGACCCTTTTACGCCCACAGCTTACTACGCAACGCCGCGATTCGCTTAGTCGCCTCGTCAAATTGGCTTCTGCTCAGCCGTCCTGACTGCACACCACTTACAAGCGCTTTTCGAATAGCATCACCTTGAGTCACATTCCTCCCGCTCGCCAGCAGCAAATCAATACCAGCCTCGGCCGCCAACTTGGCCGTCTCCTCTGTGCTCCCGAACCCCTTTAGCGAGCCCGCCTCCATCGCGTCGGAAATCGTGACGCCGGTAAATCCCAACCGGCCCCGGAGCTCATCCTGCACCCACTTGTTGCTAAGGCCGGCCGGGCGCGCGTCCAGCGCGGGGTACACGGCCCACGACGGCATGATGAGCTCGACGCCCGCGGCAATGGCCTGCACGTACGGCACCTCGTCTACCCGTCGAATCTCATCCAGGGACAATTCCAGCGTGACGGGGCGCTCGTCAGTGTTGGCGTCGTGCGAAGCGGCGCCGAGGCCCGGAAAATGTTTCGCCGTGGCGGCGACGCCAGCGGCCTGCTGAGCGTTGATGAACGGCACGGCGGCGTTGATGACCGCCTGGGAGGTGTTCCCAAAGGAACGCCCGTAATAGTCCAAAAAGTCTCCCTCTTGACGATACACGCCCAACACCGGTGCCAGATTCACATTGTTGTTGTACTTGTTCAGCGTGGCCGCCGCTCCCGACCCCGCCGCCTCGCCCCCCGCCGCCGGGTCCGCCGACGCACCAATCTGCTTTGCGGAGAGCCTTGGTTCTTCGTCCCTCATGCGGCGCACCTGGCCGCCCTCTTGATCTGTAGTAATGAGGAATTTGGCATCCTGGCCCGTCGTCTTTTTGAGAAGCGCGGGCGCGGGCGAGGCGGCGTAGGCGCGGCGCAAGGTGTCCATGGCGGCGGCCGTGCCGGCGTCGACGTTTACGCCAAAAAGGATGACGCCGCCGACGAGACCGGCCTGGGTGAGCTGCACAAGCTGCGCGGGCGGCGCGCTGGAGTTGGGATAGGAGTAGATGACATGCTGGCCTGCGAGGATGTCGAGATCAGAGGCGGTGCCATGGCAGGGCTCAATGTGCGTAGCAAGCAGTAGACCCAGAGAGATGGTTGCTTCGACGAGACGCATTTTTTGCACACTTTTTCAGTTTCGAATACAATATGGCTTCCAGATTAGAGGTTCATGGATAGAACGGTTGGCAACTCCGGTTGTCATTGAGATATATACTAGTTAGTACTTCTCTTGACTCAGTTGAAGCTGTAAGCCCCACGGCCATTGCGGAAGCCGCTAGCTCATCTTACAACTCCACTGCATTTTTTCAGCTCACTGACGATCAATGCTGAGGATGAGCATCTATCTCAGGGAATGCTCCGGCAATGCAATCGTAAACTTGGACTTTCCAGGCTATTGGTCAGGGGTAGTCGCTTTGGTGTGCCGGGGGTTGGTAGTCGCACATTTAAACCGGAAAATCATGACCTGAGGACAAGAGAAATGTTTCTAATGCCATGTAAGAATGCCCAGCATCTTTTTCCCTTGCTCAAAAAGGAAGGAGTTCGGCCCTGAATACCCAGTGCTAGTCAGACATGACTCATATGAGGGCACCAAGAACTCATCGGCAGCTGAAGTTGTGTGACCTGTCAGGCCGTTGGCATTGTCCTGCTTACTTGGCAGTAATACCAAGGCGAATCAGCGCGGCCTCTGTGTCCGCTTGACAATGACGACAAGTAAATGGAGGTCGGTGTAAATGGCGGTCTCGGTAGCTGAGGAACAAAGTGCCCAGGTTTTCAATACCTAGCCTGCACAGAGGCACAAGTATATGAGGCTTTTTATCAAACCTAGCCGCATCTGCGGCGTGGGAATTTTGCCATTGGATCTTCTTTGTTGGTGATGCTCGGCCTTCGTCTAACTACGGAAACTGTACGGTTCGCCCTAGAGCAGTAGCCACCCACGCTCCCAACGTTTCCCTTGCAATATTATTACTGCTCCAATTCCGCGACGGATGCACCCTGTTGGCCAGATGCACAAACAGCGTCCCGCTCGCACGGTCAACCACTAGCGAAGTGCCCGTGAAGCCCGTGTGGCTCGCTGCTTGGCTGTTGGCCATGGGCCCCGCCGTGTAGTACTGGTCCAGCTCAAAGCCCACGCCGTGCCCGTTCCGCGAACCAAACCGCGCATTGAAATTCGTAAAGACGAGGTTGACCGAGTCGCGGCTCAGGATCCGCCGGCCCCCGTACGTGCCATTGTTGAGAATCATCTGCCCAAACTTGGCCGTGTCCAGCGCGGTCGAGAAGAGCCCCGCGTGTCCCGACACCCCGTCGAGCGCCCACGCATTCTCGTCGTGCACGGTGCCGCGCACTGGCTGCGGGCGCGGCGGCTCGTAGCTTGTTGGTATCACGGCTTGTTGGAATTCTTGCGCGGCCATGCGCGAATAGTACGGAGACGCGACACCTTCAATGTTGCCGCGGTTGAAAAAGGTGTCCTCCATGCCAATCTCTGTCGTATACTCTTTGATCACGTCATCGTGCCTTTTCCCTGTCACCGCTTCTACGACGAGCATGAGTGTCATAAAGTTCAAATCAGAGTAAAGATACTTGGCCCCCGGTGTGTTGATGGGCTTTGTGGATAGAATGTCGTCGATTCGAGACTTGTAGGTAGGAAATTGCGGCATCCACAGCCCAATCGCAGGATCCGCGCCGAGGCCACTTGTATGCGTCAGCAGCTGCAAGAGTGTAATGTCTTCTTTGCCATTGACGCCGAATTCGGGCAGCCAAGTGACGACGGTGCCGTTGAGCGTCACAAGGCCCTTGTCCAAGCACCGCAGCACCGCAACGGTGGTAAAGAGCTTGGTCAGGCTCGCCATGTCGTAGATTGTGTCGACTGTCGCATCCTCCTGCGCGGACTTTGACAGCTTGGTTCCATTGTACCCGTCAACAGAAGCCCAGAGGTTTCGTTTTCCAAAGGCAAAGTGGCTGACTATGCAGCCCTTGCGTGCAACAAGCACAGTGCCGCCAGGCTCAACAGGCAGAGTCTGGTTATGTGTCGCCGCCCCCCAATTCCTGGCTTCGGTGAAGTGTGACATGTTGCTCACCATGTCTTTCAATGGCTGCGATAGCATGCCAACCGATTCTGGTGTTCCGGCCCGCAGAACATCAGAGCACGAGCGTGCAGTGACAGAGGGCGCTAGCATGGCAGCGAGTATGCACAGTATGATATTCAGACAGGCCATGGTGATGTGCGGCAGTTTTGTCAGGGTGTGTAGTCTGAAGTTATAATGACAAGTAAAATACGGACAATGAGAGTCAAGTCTTTCGAAATGGGCTTGCCCGTGCGTTCAGGACAATTGCCAAAGCTTACTTATAGTGTAGTGGAGTGGCGGAATGGCCCGCCGAGGCGGATGCCGAGGCTGAGTGTTGCAGGAACTCGATCTCTAGCCCACCATGGATTTTCCATATAAGTCTGAATTTCAGTTGCCTTTCTATGATCAATTGGGCAAGTAGTCTCATCTATCGCCGTATGTAGATTAGTTGTCATTCATGAATGTTTGCTCTGTCAATTTGATGAAGACTCTTGCAGCTCTTCTATAAGGTGTTCTCACCATCCAAATCTTATAGTCATACGATGTTGAAAATGCCAAAGAAACACCCAATCGTTTAGGTCGGCTTGGAACAAGTCAACTGTGCTTGCTGAAATCTTGATACAGGCAAGCATTACCGTACAGATGAACCATCCTCAAGAGAGACCTTATCTGCCGGCGGGCCAAACAACATGCCCAGGATCTTGAATATCCCCAAACTCTTCAAGACGAACATCAGTCCATGGAGCAGAATAAGCTCCCAAAGTGCTTGTGGGTGCATCATACGCGGCATGCCCGGTGCGAGTTTCTGCGACTTTGTCACAATTGGTCGCATTTTCGTTTCATACTCTGCAAAAGCCTGCTCAGGCAAGTCTGTATGCCTGAGAATAGCTGCAGCGAGGCTACACGCGCCCGTGAAAGCAAGCGTGGTCCCCATGCCCGACATGGGAGACGCGCAATACCTACCATTGTCAGCAACTACACTCGTCCTGTCACGCTCAAGTAACTCTTACCCGGCGTCACCAACAAGCACGACTCTCCCTTTGCTCCACCGGTCCATCTTGATCTGTACCAGAGCGTCAAAGTAGAAATCCTGCGCGTCCATCATTCCCCGCAAGATTCGAGCCGTCTCCCAGCCTGTGCCCGCAAAATATTCCCGCATCAGTGCCTTTTTTTCTTCTATGCTATTGTGCTCTTCTCCTGCCGCGCGTAGCCTCGCATCCTTGTTGTTCATGACCGTCATGAAGATGGTGGAGCGTACGCCGCTGTCATCTGGTCGGAGCATGATAGCTCGTCCACCAGTCGTATGGAACCATTTGCGCCATTTCGTGTCGTGGTCTTCTCGTGGTATGCTAAAGAACGCACCGTATACACCAAGGCTGTGCACCGCTTTGCCCTCGTGTTTAGCGCCCCAGGCCAGCGCTCTCGTCTGGCTCTTGGAGCCATCTGCGCCAACAACGATATCATATGCCTGCTTCTGCCCGCTCCTTTCAAACGTAACATGCACCTTGTCACCGGCTTGCTCTATATCGGAAAGGCAATCTCCAAAGATGTAGTGGATGCCGTGTCCACCGCTAGCCTTGCAGTCATCGCTCAACTGCATGCTTCGTTTCCAGCACAGCTGAGCCAATCGACCGCGCAAAATCTCAATGTCGCTTGTGGGTGTCTGGGTTTTCCCCGTCTTGTCTGTGCCGATGGACGCCCAAATGCGATGGTATGCGTCCACCAGCTGCACGCCTTCCTCGTCAGTGGTGGAGGCGCGTACTGCATCTTCAATTCCGAGTTTGCGAAGCATATCAACACCGTAGCCACGCACATCGATATTCTGGCCATATGGCCGAAGCTCGGAGGCTCGCTCTAGGATGGTGATTCTCATCTTCCTTTTCTGCGCGTCGTTGGCATCCAGCAGGAGAAAGCTTGCTAGCGCCGAGCCGGCGATGCCACAGCCAACGATGAGGATATTGGCCATGATAGAAGCTCAGTGTGGGTGACAAGAATAGACTCGATTTGCCTTTATTTCTGGACCACAGGCCCTTAAATACAACTATCTAGATTTCGTGGAATAGCTGCAAGTCAGCTAGCTAGCAAGACTGAATTGTCCGAAATTCTAGTTCGGCCTCGGAGTATCAAATACGGCCTCGGGTGCATGTCAGCCGCAGATAATCGGGCAGTCTATACTGTAAAAGATTATCCACAAAAATTACCTTTGCCAAGGGCGATGTGCTCCATGTATCTTCGATTGAAGCCATGTCGAATCAGACAATTCAGAGATCAGTAAATGGTCGAATACATGAACAAACCATGGCCTAGCCACTCGCTACACAGTATAAGGCTCTGGACAGACTCGGACCGGCATGGAAGAGAGGGGGCAGAAAGGCCTTTGCATTCTTAGGAACAGCCAGTCTGTTGTGGCGGTGAGCTTACTAGCCTACCCTAACGCACCAACAAGGTCCAGACTTTTACACATGTTGGTTTCGAGCGCAAGATGTACATTTAAATAAATAAGAAAGCTTATGGTTGAAAATAACCGGATTCATTCTGTAACACGGTGCATGGTTACACAGAGGGGCCATTGTGAGCCCTCGCAGACTAAATCAAGCAAGTTGCTTGCAGGATACTAGAGACTGAGTATACTCTTTGAGCTTATTCGATAACTCTGGCATCAGATACAGGATATTGTATCTAAGATTCTGCTGTAAATAATGTAGCAAAAAAATTCAAGAGAGTCTTGGCAGGGCTTGATCATTTTTGTCAAAATACCTCGCTGTCAAAAGAGCCAAGTTTTGCAATAGCGGAGCCTTGATCGAGCTTGGCGTATGCCAAGCTTCACAGTCTGCGGAGTAGAGTGCGCTGGCCGTGACCTCATCAGTGCCGATCCCTGCCTGCAGCGCGGTGGCTTACCGCGGTGGTCGCCATCGTTGAGCAGGTGAGAAGAGGGGAATAAGTGGTCATGCGGCCCAAACTCGCCCTCGTCCGTTGTGCAACTCGGCATGTTCCATTGACAGGCGCGCCAAGTGACTTTCTGACATTGTTGGGCATGTTGGCCGCTCGACAGCTGGCAAATATGGGGCTTTATATTCTGAGGATTGTCTGCAAGTTTGACCGGCTTCTCTGGAGGGCACGCAAGTTCTCGCTTGCACTGTGTCAGGGCTTCCAGCGGTCGTCAGAGTGGAAAATTTTGTTTCGTGGCTGTTGCCTTTTCTGACGGCTTGTAGGTAACTAGTCACGAGTAAACCGTAGGAAAAGATTGGGTTGAGACTGCAGCGTGAAACATCGGGGCATGCGAGCGGGCGGTGATCCTTGGCAGGGCTGGCTGTCATGCGAGTGAGGCGGAGCACGACGTTGAGAAAAACCGGGCAGGTCGAGAGACAAGCCCAGGATCAGCTTGCAATTCGGCAAGTCGCATAATACTGAGTTTGCATGTGTAGATATTATATTAGGCATCTACTACAAGACATGCATGACAGCCGGCGTGGTATGGATTACAGGGACGAGGGGGAATTCGGAAAGGACAGTGGCACTTTGCACTTGGATTGGGTACATGTGGGCGGGCCGCATGAGGTCGCAAGAGCTCGAGTATGCGCCCGGGAGAGGCGGATGTGCATGTTTCGAGAAAGGGCTTGTTATTAGGTTGTTTATTATTAGGCCCGGCGACTGTTCGGAGAGCGGGGGCAACGGGGATTGTGCAAAGTGAAGAATCCCGGGCCGGGAGACGAGCAGTGACAAATGCCGTGGATGCTCCATGGGAGTCGAAAATGTTTTACTATTACTCGGTGCAGGCAGTGCTTTGGGCAAATCCGAGGTAGCATTGGCCGTGGAAGAGGAGAGGCGGCTGACCGCGGAATGTGCAGCAGGGTAGAATTGCGACATTGGCAATGGAAAGGATTCTGCCACTACGATATGCAGAGACTAACTAGGGGCAGGATATATCAACAATGGCATATCAAGAGGAAGGCAATGCAATAATGGTCAATGTTGAGGCATCCCATGCTAACAACCAGGCAACCAGGGCACCTGGGTGACAAAACTAATCGCCGCTTTCTCACCAGCTCACCACCAAAAAGCGGCGAACAGTTTTGTCACCCACGTGCAGGGACCAAGGCAGCCCAAAAAAAAATTATTTATTATTAGGTAGCGAGAATCCCAGGTGGAGCGAGGGCCGGTTTATTTGACCAAAGTGGCAGAGAGCGATTTCGTCATGCATCCGTCAAGGAGCGAGTAATTAAGTGCTGATCTGAAAGACTTGAAAGGGGACACGCAAAAGGGGGGGCAGGGGGAAGGCGGAAGCGATGGGCCGTTGGAACCGAGAGACTTGAAATAACTAGCACGTTGGTGAATTCGGGATGATGCCGCAAGTTGATGGGTTCATCCATTGGTACGATTACTAGCAGATGGATTGATGAAGATGTTCGGGGCTATCGGCACAAGAGTAGAGAGCTAAAAGAGGCAGAGAGATAACTACCTAACTAGATGGTGGGCTAACTTTAGGGCTTTCAGGGCCTAGACCACCCTATTTGGGCAGTACTACAAAGGCACCTGCCGATAGGTACCTAGGTGGGTAGCAAACGGGTGACAAATAGACCATGGTCGACCTGCCGTGCCGAGATTCGCTTTTTAAATACCTTTCGGATAGGAAAAGGTATGAAAAACATTATAGGACAATGATATATTCTTCACATGCATTTAATACCATGTGTGGCGTGTCTGGATGTTGTTTGTCACCCCCGGGCCGTTGGGTATCTACCTAGGAAGACGGTTACATGGTACAGCAGAGACGGTACACCAGAGCACTGTGGCGTCTGGAACCGTCACCCCAGTCAAGTCGCCCAAGTGGCGGTTTCGGCGGGGTCGCCGTACCGAGCTACTAACTTTTAGCAGGTGTTGGCTAACCGTGGGTGTAGCGGCATCATCGGAAAGGTTCGAAACGGAGCGTGATTATTATTGCTTTAGATTTCTGCAGTAGAGTCAATTTGTCCTCGAGCGCGTAAATAGCTTGATCTCCTCAATCTCCGTATCGCCTGGAATTTCCGGGCCATTGATTCCCGAAACATGGCCGCCCGCACATTTCTCAGAATGAGATGCCTACCTACATGCTCTTATTCCTACAAACCTATAATAAACAAACGACTCAGGCTGAATAATACCACCAAGGTACTGGAAAGCAATGACTGAATAATTCCCCGCCCAACTTTTTTTTTTAACGGCAACTATCATAATTACAGAAGCCCCGACTGCCCACCCTGCATCAGTCATTTTCTAGCGCCGCTCTGCGCCCCGGCTTTTACTGGTAGTCCTTCTCTCACTTTCATGCGACAAGCCCACGTCGCTGCCTCCGACTCTTTCTCACTCGCTTCACTTCGAGTCATCAATCGCAGGCGAGGGGAAAAAAGAAAACGATTGCAGTTTCTCTTCTGTTGGCTTGCCATCTCCTTCTTTGCTTCTCTACTTTTGGTCTCTCTCCTCATTTCAATCCGAGCTGCACAACCCCTCCCAAACCTCAAAATTCCCCTTGTTGAATTCACCCGGCATCTCCAGACGGCAATAAAGGCTCTTCACACGACCATCTGCGTCATCCCCAGAGACAACTCGATTCTGCCATTGATTCCAAGGTGGTGGACCCAGTCTATCCGCTTCATCATCTCAAGTCCCCGCCACTGATCAGCCTCGGTCACCGCTCGCTCGCCTGTGCCTCTCGTCGCTATTCAATTTCGTCGATCCTCTGCAGAACCTGCAAGACATTGTTAAAAAGAGCATTCATACCGCTCGTCCATCACTGTCGTTGTCGTCGTCCAATTGCCGGCGCTGCTTCTTGGGTCCGACACCAATTTGCTCCCCGCCCAGCCACGCCAGCCTACGCCAGCCTATGCCATCACTCGGCTGACGCATTCCACATTTGACACCACTGCATCACACGGCTACATAGCTGCCGATAAAGCGCAGTTGGGCGAAACTCGAGATATTACCAGGAGGTAAGCTAGGCTCGTTTTATTTGCTTCTTTTCTATTTTTTTTCTATTTTTTTGCTCTTTGACATTTTCCCTCATTGCCGCCATACACAATTTGTGATGGGCCGTCTCATCATCTTGTCCCCCAGGCAGGTATCATGCACGGCCTTTTGTCCATCCAGTGATGCCATCTACGCCTCTTCTTCCACGCACATCACTTGCTATTTCACACTCTTCTATACCTACTACTCATGCCCACTCACACTTTGCTCTTGACACTTGACACTTGGCTAGTCCACTTCCAAAAGAGAGGTCATGTAGCTTGTTAGCCCAATCCTGACACAAGCTTTAAAATAATCTCGATCCCTTGATTCATGCAACCCACCTCGCATATCCTGCCTTGGTTTACGACTCAGTTACCTCCTTATTTTCATCCAGTCTACCCAGTATTAACCTATGGTCGTGCATTTTTCCCTCGTTCCTTCATCATTGCTTTCTTCTATTACTTCATCTTTCTCCTGCGACGCTCTCCAAATAAGATCGCGCCGCGCCCATGCCCCCCCCCCCAGAACACTCTTTCTCTTACAGCCATCCCACCTTTTCGTGGCGCTCATCCTTGCGGGCAAGTGTCCTCGGCCAAGTCTTGGCATGGTCTCTTTGTTGCCATAACTTTGACGTATGCTTTGGCCAACGTTTACTTGGCAGAGAGCTCACAGCCTGTTTGATTTATGGCAAGACGCGTCACACTCCATCTCATCTTTGCGCTTCTCTTTTAATTCTTTTGCCGAATTTCTAGTCGCTGTGCAGCGGCAGCTACACTTATACAATTTCAACTACACAGTTGTGGCGCAACTGTTAACATGACTGACTTCAGATCCCAGCACAGCCAACGCTCTGGCCCTTGGTTGATCGCTGATAGCGGCAATATTTACTATCGTCCAAGTTACCTCAAATTGACCAGTTCCGATAGCTCAACTGAGAGCTTTCCTCTGCCCTTGATTGGGCCTCGTCGAACTCGGCCCCAGGCAATCCATATCCTCTCCTACCCCTCTGGCTACATACCTCGCGACCTTCGCCCACCTTCAAAATCATCATTTCGCTTGAGGGTACAGTGGCAAAGACAACAAGATAGATATCTTCGCAAGAGCAAACGACGCACCACCTCTCGCGAATCTTCTAGTCCCAATCTCGAGTCTGCATGCCATAGTCAGGCGCCAATTCTCCCATTCAGCAAACCAACGAAACCTGCCAGCAACAGGCTACGCCAGTTACATAGAGGCGGTTCCTCGACCAACGCTGTACAGCACAATCAAATTACTCCTGCGCCACAAATTACTGCGACGACTAGCCTGACCTCGAGCCCAACCGAGAACGTCGTCACACCCCCGCTCACAATGACATCGGGTCGCAGAGCCGCCGACACAGCTGCTTATCGTCTGCCCGCCGACAGCGGCTACCTCTCTTCCAAAATGCACAAGTCAGCCGTGACATCCATTACAGAGATACCCAAACCCGTTGCGTCGGGCAGCGGTGTGACCTGCTCTATATTACTCGGCGAGCAAAATGTGTTTCTTTACGGCTTCGAACATGACAATCACGGACGCAACGATCATCGCAGCGGTACAGCGCTCCTCAGAGGCAGGCTACGACTGCACGTCACCAAGAATGTCAAAATCAAGGCTGTCCAGCTCAAGCTGCTCGGTCGCGCCCGCACTGAGTGGCCCGAGGGCATACCTCCGCTCAAACAAGAACTCTTTGAGGAGGAGAGCCTAAGGACACAGGTTTTGACCTTTTTCAACGCCATGAACGATGGTTGGGAAAACGAGTATGGGAACCAATGCACTTATTCCCTAAAATCTAGCTCCAACAACTCAAGCAACACAAACCTCGCCATGCCTTCTACTCAATCACACCGCGCCAGCCTGAGCTCCAAAGAACTGAAGCGCTTGTCTCTACAAACTGTCCAATCTCGCAGTTTTGGCAAGGGCGACTACAGTGTTGCGTCCCTTACACAGGCAAAGGGCTACAAGGTCTTTTACCCTGGCACTTACGATTACTCCTTTGAGCTTCCAATCGATTACCACCAACTCGAGACCACTAAACTGCAATACGGCTCCGTCAAGTGGGAGATGCATGCGACGGTCGACCGTGCCGGAGCATTCAAACCCAATCTTCATGGTGTCAAGGAGATTCCTATTGTTCGTTTGCCAGACCAAATGTCGCAGGAAATGTCTGAGCCCATTTCCATAAGCAGGCAATGGGAGAATCAGCTGCACTATGACATTGTCATCTCTGGCAAGAGCTTTCCCATTGGCTCCAAGATACCCATCGCCTTCAAATTGACGCCGCTCGACAAGGTGCACATTCATAAGCTCAAGGTATTCCTCACAGAGTCGACCGAGTATTGGACCAATGATAAGCGCGTCACTCGCAAAGACCCTGGTCGAAAAATCCTTCTCTTTGAAAAGGTGGCTGGAAAGCCTCTCGACTCCCACTGGCGCCACTCGTCTGTCCGTACTGTGCGCGGTGGCGAGCTTACGCCCCAGCAGCGACACGAAGCGAGAGAAACAGCCCGCCGGCGCCGCGTGGCCGAGGCCTCGAGACGACGGGTGCCTCCTGAGCCCTTGCCTGAGCCGACGGATAATCTCCTCGGTGAGCTGGAGCTCGGACTGGAAAACATGTGGGGTTCGACAGAGATTGAGGCCAATGTCCAGATTCCAACCTGCGAGATGATGGCCAAGAACAAGGACCTGCGACTCCATCCCGACTGTAGCTGGAAGAATGTCAATGTCTACCACTGGATCAAGGTGGTGATGCGCATCAGCCGCCTCGACCCTGATGATCCTTCCGGCACCAAACGCCGCCACTTTGAGATTAGCATTGACTCGCCCTTTACCGTCCTCGACTGCCGCGCAACACAAGCCAACACATTTCTACCTTCATATGCCGGACTCGCCACACCTCCTGATGTGTATCATGCATCTTGTGGTTGTCCCGATGCCCATGTTGTCGCCTCCGATATCTCTCCCAGTGGCTCATTGACGGCACTCGCGTCGACCGAGGCCGAAGCCTCCGCCGTCACCGATATTCTTCCTTCTGCACCGCGCGCGGCTCATGTCCATCAACCGGCCCACGAACCCACCACCAGTGGCGCCACCACCACCAGTCCTATGCATGCCTCGGCCAACGCTCCTGGCGACCGTCGTTCGCGTCCCATTCACCTTTTGCGCACCCCGAGCTTCAACCCCCCGAGCTTTGACGAGGACACTGCCCCTCCACCGATGCTTGTAGACAGCGGTAGCAACCATCCGTATGGTGCGCCAGCTACGACACCGCCACCAACTTACGATGCCGTGGTTGGCACGCCGTCTGTGGATGGGCTGGCCGACTACTTTGCGCGCCTCGCAGACTACGGGCTCGAGGGCCATGAGGAAGACTCGGGGTCGGACGGCGACGAAACGCCCCCACGCATTTTGGAACGCTCAGGACGCGTCAATGTAGCACACCCGCGTACACCCGGTGGGCGCATGCCCAGTCGAAGCCTGGAACTCTCTCGACCATTGATGAATTTGAACATTGAAAACATGACGAAGCGTCGAAACGCAGCAGGCTCCAACCCCGCCAGTTAGGCGACTTTTAGCAACGCGTCTTACCTATATCTCGTTCAAATCTTTTTTGTTTCAGATATTTTGCTTTGGACATCATGATACATTCTGGCTTTTTTGGACAGGGGCAGAGAATGCAGGCCCATATTGTGTATACTTGTGCTTTGAGAATGGAGTTGAGGACATTGGGACATTTGGATGTGGAAGCGGGATTTAGGGAACATGGCTAGAACTAACGAATTTGACGGTTTCCTTGTTGGTATGTACCAGGGTCCTTTTAGTGGCGTTTTTAGATTATAGAACCCAGAGTGGGGGGCATATATACCAAAGATGTATCATACATTTGACTAAATAATTCAAACATGCGAAGCAAAATGTGATGGAAAGAAAAATCCAAGGGTCAAGAGATCTCTTTTTCCCCTCCAGGATTGCCCTTGTGGAAAGATTACGAGTGCGAGCAACAAGCTGAAACAAGACAACCCTTGCGCACTGGTAGTTGAAGTGGCGCATGTGTAGGCAACACCATAACAAACTCCGACACTCTTCTTCGTTGATAACGGCCTTGTTTCCTTTCAAGATCATTCTACTTTACAGCGCCAAGTGCCGCATCGCTGGATATCATTCCTGCGCCTCTTATAAAAAACGTTGCCATATTTCTCTCCCAAATTCGCATTCTCTAACCAGTTGCAACCTCCAACCAGTAAGCAACTGGGCTGACATTGGTGCGGCGGTGAACCGTAAACGGGCCCCATAAGCGCTATTTTTACTAGCAAACGACACACTTGTTGGCGACGAATGGATTCTTGCAAAGGCACAGAACTTACTCAAACCTTTCCAGCTTCACATCATACCAAACCAGACCAAGTCCAGCAAGCAGGGCAGGCATGGCGGAACAGTTCGACCCCACGCTTCGCCTACCACGCATCCTGTGCCTCCACGGCGGCGGCACCAACGCCCGCATCTTCAAGATTCAGTGCCGCAAAATCGCCCACGACCTCCGGGAAGAGTATCGCTTCGTCTACGTGGAAGCGCCCTTTGCGTCCGAGCCGGGCCCGGACGTCATGCAAGTCTTTTCCGAGTGCGGCCCTTTTAAACGTTGGCTGCGCTTCGGGCCCACGCACCCGGCCTTGACCCCGCAGGCGGCTGTCGCGGCGCTGGACGCGGCCGTGGAGGAGGCCATGGCCAGGGACGACGAGCGAGGCGGATGCGGTGCCTGGACGGCGCTGCTGGGATTCAGCCAGGGCGCAAAGATGTGCGCCAGCTTGCTCTACCGCCAGCAAAATCGCGCAGCAGCATCAGCAACCGAGGGTGCCGATCCGTCGGCCGTGCGGTTTCGCTTTGGCGTGTTGATTGCGGGCAGAGGGCCGTTTGTATCGCTAGAGCCAGACAGCGCGGCGAACGAGTCCCTTCCCAGCGCCGCCGACTTTTCGTCCATGACGGAAAAGGAGCCGCCGGGCAGGCATGTTTTGCGGATACCGACGATTCACATGCACGGCTTGCAGGATCCGGGCTTGCAGGAGCACCGGAAACTGTACCGCGAGTACTGCCACGCCGAGACTAGATCGCTGCTCGAATGGGACGCTGGACACCGCTTACCGGTGAGGTCTGACGATGTCGCACCGCTGATTCGGGAAATACGGCGGGTAGATGGCGAGACGGCGGGGGCGGCGGCGGCGGCGATTACGGCAATAGATGAGATGGTGGCTGTTTGAACGTTGCATGGCTTTTTTCATCACATCTTCTCCATCGTTTCTGTTTCTAGATTAGCTAAATGGTTTTAGATGTAAGAAACTCTAGATAGATTTGGTTCTCACCACGGAAACTTAGAAGGTTGTACAATGTCTGAAGAATTGTTATACACGAATATTACACAGTTATCTTGGGCTATTATTAACATTACTCTTCAGGAACTTCAAATCTCTAGTGGCGTCTTTTCCCACTTTCATTGACATCTAATCCGAGTCTGGATCTAATTTGGCCCCCGAGCACGCACTCGCACACGCACACGTCATATACGCGGTGCCCCTGCCACCGTAGTCTACTCCGCCTGCACTGGGCTCGTAGGAGTTCTACACCCGCTGCACCAACAAGTCGCATCTCATCCCTCTCGGTAACGCGTCTAGCGTACCTAGCTGCTCCATGCTTCTACCATTCGTCACAGAAGTAGGGTCCTCCGAGATTCGGTACCGCGATAGCAAAAACGCAACGGCCAATTTGACCTCGACATTGGCGAAGTTTCGACCCAGGCACACACGCGCTCCATATCCAAAGGGCATGTAAAAGGTCTCCATGACGCGAAGTTGTTCCACGTCTGCTTCCAACCAGCGGTTCGGGTTGTAGACGTCCGGTTCGGGGAATACGGATCGCGTGCGCTGAATTGCCACGGTCGACGTCGACACGGTGGTCTGGAGTTTGACTTGTTACATTGAGACTTCATATACGGTGCGGGGGGTTTTTGATGACTTACGCCTTTTGGAATAAAGACACCGTCGTACTCTTTGCCAACGGGGGCGATCCTCTCGGCTCTGCCGCTCGAGCTGGGGTTGAGCCGGTAGGATTCTTTCACGCATGCCTGCAGGATGGGAGCCTTGTTGATATCGTCCAGCGACGGGAACCCGTCCTCCTGCACCGGCAACGAGGCTATTTCATTTCGAATACGCTCCTGCCACTGCGGGTTTCGCGCAAGATTCCAACAAATATACGTCAGCGTCACCGTGACCGTCATCTGCGCTGCGTATAGATCATCTAGCAGCTCGGCATTGATCCAGTCCGCCGACAGCGGCTCTCCCCGCTTGGTCTTGCACGCCTGCAACTTGCCCAGCAGAGTGTACTGGCTGTCTTCGGGGCTGGGGTCGTTGATCTTATCCGCTGCCCGCCTGCTGTTCCAATCCCCGATGCTGTGCTCACCATTCAAAAAGTTTGGATTACGGTAAATCAGGTAAGCGACAAACTTGAACAGGTAATACGCTGGGGAGAAGTTGAGCAGCCATGGCTGCGCCGCCTCACAGTACTTGAGGTCGTCAATCATGTCCCTTTCCTGGCATGGCTTCTCGACCGTGTGCGTACAGTGGCCCGGACCGTAAAGCAGTCTGGTAATGTTGTCAAAAGCATAGCGGTTGCTGAGCTGGAGCAGGTCAAATGTGGCAGCGCCCGAGTTCTCGTCGACGCCTTGTCCGATCTGATCCAGCAGGGTAACAGTGCGCTCACGTATCGGTCCAACAACGTGGGGTGAGTGGATTGACGCTGCTTGGAAAAAGGCAAAGCTGTGATTTCTCCTCTCTCGGTGCTCTTCGTACCCAATGCTGCAAAAAGTCGACCGCTCGCCGTACGCGACAAAGGCGTTGAACCATGAGCTCTTTGGGTGTCGGCTGGTAGGCCCGTAGATTTCGCGCTTGGTGGATGGTTCGGAAAAGGAAACTTCGCCGGGCGCAATCAAAACGATTGGACCGTATTTCTCATGCCACTCGCGCACTTTGGACGTTCTCTGCAGCCTCATGTCAAAGTATACCATCCATAAGCTGGTGATTTTGCAGAGCCTGGGCCCTGGAATATGGGCATAGCTCGAGAACCAGAGACGATGGACCACGATGAATGTAGTCAAAACGACCACAAGACTGATAGCTAGGCCTGCATCAGGGACGAGTGCAGGAATATGCAGGAGCATCTTGGCCGAAGAATGGGTGCGCTGGGGGGTGCCTGGTCCTGAAAGACGGTCAGACGTAACCGCGGGTCGAGAATATGCGCCTCGAAAAATGTAGAAACGAATGCGATTAGGTTCAAAATCTTGAACAGTGCAGCGCCAAATGTTAGTACCTTTATCGGTTACACCGCTCAGAGTTTCCTTTGTCCAGACCCCCTCAACTCCCAGTGCCTCCCCGACACGCCCACTCGGTGCAACCAGACTAGATGGTAAATTCGTCCAATGAAAGTTTTTCCGGCGTAATGATCGGTGTGTTGACTTAGACACGTATGTACTGGCTGAGACGGCGTAGGTCAGCTGGCATCAAGCTGCAAAACGCCCAATGAGGTTCAATCTTGGCGTAATTGTCGGGGTGGTAGCCGAGACACGGCCGAGCCTGACTGAGACGGGCATACCACCCTTTCATTATTCGTGAGCTGCAACGCAATAAGATGTCTTTCTTTTTTTTTTTTTTTTTTTTTTTTGGGCGTATTCATGCCGTGCTGAATACTTTGAGGTGCCGGCCGAGACACGGATGAGCAAACTTATGTACGTCGTACGGATACGTATATGGTAGATCCAGTCAACAGAATTCATCCCCCCCCCCTTTTCAGCTGGTATATGGATAGAGTCGGATAGAGATTCAAGTTTTCTATGTGCCTGCAGCTTGCAAGGCTTTGACTGCCGGGGAGAAGCTTTGCGGTGCGAGACTCACACACGCGGGGGCCAAACCCGGTGCTTCCTCTATGACGTAATTCCACTTATGATGCCTATGATTCAGTAATCTACAGTGATTACTCGTGATACTTTTTCGGGAAAAGACAATCTAGGAGTAATTCAACAAAGTCATCTAGTAAAATTGATCATTTTCCCTGTCACCTGTCTACTGGGTAGCTTTGCCAGTGGAGGAGGAGGGGACGACAATTTCGGGGTTCTTGGCCAATTGCAGCATCACCAAAGAAATTGCCATGTACTTTTCTGAGCAGCTTTGGCGCCGGAAGCGACATGTATCATGGATCAGCAGGCAATACCCTTCCTAGGTAGCCTCACTGATCAGCGAGTGGGGCGAAGCACATTGGCAAACGGATAGGCTGGCGCAGCTGGCTGAAAACAATTTAGTTTTTTTATTTCTCAATATTAAAGTCTGATTAATCAACTAATACTACTCCGTATTTTGAGTGACCTCAGATCTCAGTCATCTGACATTTTTTGCAAACAAGAAAAGCGTGTCTGCCGACGGGGGCTGTTTGTCGAACTTTTTGGCATCATTCCTTCATCGACAACATCTCCCCAGCCATGGCAACGCCGTCTGCCACCGAATCGTCGCCTTTGCTGCCCCATGCAGATGTCGAACCTGATGCGAGGCCTGCTGTCCTATCGCAGGGCCGGGCTGCCATTGTCATTATGCAGGTGTCTGGCCTGACCTTTTTCAGCACCTTTTGCAATGGCACGATTGTCATTGCTCTGCCTGCCATCCAAAGGTCCCTGGGTCTGGACAAGAGCCTCCTGGTCTGGCCAAGCTCCAGTTATTTCCTTACCGCAGCGTCGTGTCTGCTATTGGCCGGATCGGTGGCCGATGTCGTCGGAAACAAGCGGGTGATTCTGGTCGGATCCTTCTTTGCCGCCTTGTCGGCCTTGGCCTGCGGCTTGGCGCGCACCGGTGGTGAGATGATTGCCTACCGTGCCATTCAGGGCATCACCTACGCCGCCATTACTCCGTCGTCCGTTTCCATCATTGCCAATCATGTTCAAAAAGGTCGCCCCCGGAACATGGGCTTTGCCTGCATGGGTTTTGCCCAGCCAGTCGGTCTCTGCACCGGCCTGGTTCTGGCTGGTTTTCTCACGGATACCATCGGATGGCGTTCGGCTTTCTACCTTGCTGCCGGCATTAGTGGCCTCTTGTTCCTGATTGGTATCTGGGTGTTGCCGCGTGACATTGGCCCGGAAACCGGCCTGTCGATTTGGAAGCGAATTGTTGTCGAGATTGATGTCGTTGGGGCTCTCGTGGCAAGCACAGGACTAGGCTTGCTGTCGTATGTTTTGGCGTGAGTTGCTCTTTTTCGCATGCATCAGTATATACACTACTAACCTACTTTCAGAACACTGTCGCAGGACATCAGAAACATCTACAAAACATCCAGCATAGTTATACTCGTCATCACCTGCCTATCAGTTCCACTGTTCGCTAGGTGGATGCACTACCGAGAGCACAATGGCCGTGTCGCACTTATCCCGAACTCGCTCTGGCGAAGCCAGGTCTTCACCAGCCTCTGCATCATGGTACTACTCACCAATGCCCTGGCAAATTGCATGGAGTTGTATAGCAGTCTTTTGTAAGCTATTGCCGTTATTTTCTTTCCACTTTGTAGTACTATTGGCTGACAACCCTCAGCTTCCAGGAGGTCCAAGGCTCCTCCGCGGTTAGGGCGTCTGTACAAGTTGCACCTTCTCTTGCCGCTGGTGCAATCGTAAGCATCGCAACTGGTATGACGGCGCACTGGGTGTCGGCTTTGTGGATGCTATTCATCTCCGGCGTGATTAGTACCATTGCGCCGCTTTTGATGGCCATCATCCGGATTAACCAGCCATACTGGCAAAATGCCCTTTTTGCACAGGTGAGCAAACTAATCCCATCTCAGTCAGCATTGTCTTGCGACCCGAATTTCCCCTTGCCCGCTATTTGCATTCACATCCGGGTCACTGATGCAGCTCTTACCAGATCCTTACTCCGATCAATTGCGACGTCCTGTTTACTCTTGGCCTTCTCATCATATCCGACAGCTTCCCACGAAATATGAAGGCCTTGAGCGGCGCTGTGTTCAACACATGTGCACAACTCGGTGTTGCAGTTGGTATGAGTGTAACGCAGTTTATTGCATCGTCTGTGACCAACCACTCCTCGTATCCAGACAAGTCTTCGCCCGAAGCGCTTCTGCAAGGGTACAAGGCCGCCTTTTGGACCATGTTTGCCTGGATGGTGTTTCTTTGTATAGTTTGTCTTGTTGGCATGCGGAAAGTAGGCAAAGAAGGCCCCATGCATCGGTTTTTTAGCAACGTGCCAGCTAACGGGGCTACTGTACAATAAAGCTCTGCGGAGCGCAAGGAATACAAAAAGAATATGGGTTGTATTACTTGCTACAATTTGTCAATATTTTCAGCTTATAAATTTGTGCTAAAAAAGAATAATGAATTGCACCTTACCGCCAACGACAAGACTGACGGCACACTCGAGTACGGCCACTACTACGAGACTTGGTATCAGGCTTTGGTCAAGCTGTGGACTACTTAGCTGTGCAAATTGAGAAATAGACTGAAAAAAGAAAAAGAAAAAAAAAAAAGAAATAACGTTGACCATGTAAATGAAAAGTACGCTTCGAACAATGCATTACTGCAATTTATTAACTGAAACAACAAACAGATCAAATTTCCATCACACCCACCATAGCGCGAGTAAAGCAAAACACCAGCTCTACCCGTCTCTAGATAGAAGTAGCTGAACAATCCTCTCATGTCCACTCTCAGCAGCATAATTCAGAGGAGACTGGCCATATTTATCCCTTGTATCCACGCTGACATCCTTTCGTGCTAGGAGTAACTGCACGATTTCTCTATGCCCACCCCAGGCGGCCTGTGACAAGGGAGTCGAGCCGCAATTTCCTCTCGAGTCTGCCTTGACGTCTGACCGAGCCAGCAGCAACTCGACGACTTCTTTGTGTCCACGGCTTGCCGCATACCAAAGCGGGGTAGAACCGTTGCCGTCCATTGAATCTGCTTTGACATGTGGTCGAGCAAGCAGGAGGAGCTTGACAATGTCTGCATGTCCATGCTCAGCAGCATACGACAGCGGCGATCGGTCATCTCTGTTCCGTGAATCGGCATTGACGTCTGGTCGAGCGAGCAGTAATTGAGCAACTGCCTTGTTTCCAGTGCTGGCAGCATGAGAAAGCGTGGTTGAGCCGTTCTTGTCTCGCACGTCTGCTTCGACGTCTGGTCTGGCCAGCAGCATTCGCACAACATCAGTGTTTCCGTTCCAGGCGGCATACCACAGCGGTGTCAGGCCATTGGCCGCTTTTGCGTCTGCTTCAATGTTTGGTTGAGCTAGCAGTAGTTTTACGACTTCTGCATGTCCACGCCAGGCGGCGCGCCAGAGCGCGGTTGAACCGTCATTGTCTCTCTCATTCACGTCGACATCTGGTCGGGAGAGCAGTGACTGGACGACGTCCTTGTATCCACCCCAGGCAGCATGCCAGATTGGGGTCAAACCATTCTCATCTCTTGAGCTTGCCTTGACGTGTGGTAGGCTTAGCAACAACTGAACGACTTCATTATGCCCGTTCTGAGCCGCATAGGAGAGCGGAGTCCGACCGGCTTGATCTCTCCAATCGGCCTTGGTACTTGGTCGAGCTAACAGCAAGCGAACGACGTCTTTATGTCCATTGCAGGCGGCGTGCGAGAGTGGCGTCCGACCGTAGTCATCCCTTGACTGTGTATCGCTTTCTGGTCGGTCAAGCAATGCCTGGACGACTTTTTTATGTCCGTGTTTTGCGGCGAAGGACAGTGGAGTCATGCCATGTTCATATTTTTCTTTGGGATCGTAAAACTTTTGGTGCAGGAGAAACTCGAGTAGTACACAGTCTCCCGCCGCGGCCAAGAGATGCATCATCCCTCTGCTCTTGTCGTCTTCCGTCTTGAGGTAGTGATCCTTGCGCAGCCGTGCTGACAGAGGAGCTGCTTGTGAGCGTGCCAAAATGCCATTGGATCTGTGGCTTTCGGCATTCCAGGAGGAATAGGTTTCAGGTAGACCGCCCATATTGACTGCTCAGGGGTTCCTTTTCGTATAGACGTTGACAGTAGCCGAGAATCTCAACAACAACAACGCGGTAATGGGATTGAATTGTTCACAACGGTTCATGGGGCTGATTCTGTACGGCCAACATATGACTCCCCAGGCAAAACATTCATCCTGTTGTAGAAACGTTGACCGAAAGGAGTGCTGGCAGACTCGACGATTGAAGTTTGTTCCTATATATACGAATATTGGGCGAAAATTGTGTACCCCTGTATGGTATTCTTCCTTTTACTCCAGAAATTGGCCCCTGTTCGATGACGAAGCTGTAGCCTGGCCGGCATGCATGTTTGCAGCCCTGTATGTACTTTGATCTTCCTTGTCGATCGATACCAGCTACGCATGCGAAACTTGGCCATCCAACATCTTTGCCCTGCAAGCCAAACAAGGTCATAGGTCGTAAAGTATTGCGCACAATAGCGAATAGCAGCAGTCAAGTCAATAGTGTTACTTTTTTGTAAGGATCAATGTCGCATAGATGACAGCAGGTAAGACAATAGCGCGCGGCCTGCGGACTAGACATACATAAGGCGTGCATGACGTGGTAGCGGCGTAAAAGTGAGGAGGGAAATGCGGTGAAAATTTCCGAGCCGAGACAGATGCAGCGACAATATAACTAATATATATCTTTATGCCGTGTGACATTAGACACAATACATATATACATTGTAGCATATAGACCATGACAGCGCTCATGATGGCCGAGGCAGGTAAATATACGAGGCCCACGCTGGATCTCGAGGCTGACGGATCTGGCCGTCCCATCTTTCGATTCATGGTAGCTTTTCTGGCTGCAACAGTCGTACTGCTAGAATAGGAATGGGTAAGGGTTTTCAGCAAAAAAAGCAAAAGCCGAGACCGATCAGCGCCCCAAATCACTGGCTACAGTCCCCGTATGTACATTGTAGTAATAATATGCAGGGTTTTATATTTCAGCTTAGCCATGTAGGCAGATCATGCCTAGAATGTGGCGCTAGCAGAGACATTACAGGAACATGACGAATGTTTATTAATTAGGTGCCGTCTCAACTTGTCTGCAAGATGCCCTTTTTCTGTTCCAGTGCTTCTGCAGTTCATAGATCCATGACCAGTGGGCTTTTCCCCAACATACGTGCCCACTCAACCACTTGTTCCTACCACCCCATCTCACGTGAAACCTCGACATTTGGCGGCTGTCTGTAACTAGGAATCCTCAACGAACTTTTTGCTTGACTAACTAATTAGTCTCAGTCACTTCGAAGGTTGCATCCTGTTTGAGAGAAAAATCTTCAATCCCAAAGAAACTCTGTCTTTTGCATAGTGTCGTTTTTAATTATTGTCTGGCGCGTCAAGCGACGATGCCGTAGCCGGAGAGGTACATGGTAGCACGCCCACCACTGAGTGACTCAACCAACCTTGGGGCCTTCTTTGCTGTCGCCAGAGCATAATCAGCTACAACTTCTTCTTTCAGTGATATCATATATCATTACGGATTACATACACCCGATCTGCTTTGCTTTGCTGATGGCTCATGTCTCTGCCCGGCTCGTGAATGCCCTCACCTCTTTGATTCGCGACAGCGACGTCCAAGGTACTTGATATTAGTCACAACAGCCAGAAATTTATTATGAGTGCATAACCAGTAGTGCACGCCGTGTGCATAACCAATGGTGCATTACTTGTGCATAACCAATGGTGCAACCCTTGTGCATGATCAGCGAAAAAAAAACTTATGATGCCTGAAAAGACTGAGTGCTGATGGTAAGGATTGCGGTGCCATGGCTGAGCATTGGCTGTTCCGTGATGCACACTGTCAGTATAGCGGTGCTTCCACCCAAAGATGTGGCGACAATAAAACGCACGCACCACAGTAGTATGCGATGCTAATGGAAAAGATAGGCCTCGCAAGCGTCTTGTCGCAAATGACGGCATCCTCACATAATGAAGCAGCCCTGACAAGATGGCAAGTCTACTTGGATAGCACCTTGGCACCATAGGTGGCCTCTTAGTCATTCCACTGCAATGAAGCAGCTTCCGCGCCCCTGGCTAGAAACCAACGAGTTGATTCCGGAGTTGCCTATAAACGCTTATATAAGAAAAAAAAAAGAAAAAACTTGCCAAGGTCTGATTTGTATCAATGCGAATACTGCACCTGTGTTTTATAGCGACTCACGCTGCCCCACGAAGCTGCGACTACGCCCCCGGCTGGGCCACAGACAAACTACACCTGTGTTTTATGTTGCATGTCAAATTTTGGATCCAACTTGGAGGTGCTGAGCACGCGTTTCAATGATTGTAGTGGGCATTCCGAGTGGTTTCCGCCCCAGAGCGGACATTTGTCTCGATCGTCGGATTAATAATTGAGGTGAACATGGGATATCCCGTCTGTGACAAAAGGGGGGGGGGGGGG
>JARJPL010000423.1:0-10164 GCA_030782805.1 Aschersonia sp. MBC 622
CCCCCCCCCCCCCCCCCTCGGCCATCTACGGATATAACGAGCGTCCCTAGTATCCCCTAAAAGGGCTTACGAAGAACATATGCTTGACCTTTTATCATGGCGCTAACGCCATGTGGCGGCCAGCTAGTCGAAACTTAAACCTGACGACCTTCTTTTGTTACTGCCATCACTACATCATCGTTGGTCGGGCCGCGTCACTGCGAACTGGGGGGCGGGGGGGATTTCCGATGTCAGGGGACAAAGTGATGGCTGTCCCATTGATCGTCGGCCGGTCCGTCCGTGCCTGCGAGCAGCACCAGACTTGCATCGCCTACATAGTTAGGATCATCAGTTCGCCTGTGGCCGTTACCTTTGATTAGGCGAAAAAATGTGGGCTGGCCAAGATGCAAGTCTCCACGTGTATGGGAGGGATAGACATTCCAAACCGCCGTCTTTGGTCATTATTCAGGGTCCGGGTAGATAGATAGATACATACGCGTCCATGCGTGCGTGCTTTCCTGTTTCTTCTGTATCCCTTTACACAGTCATGACGGCCCGCTATTGAGTATGTTACATATAAAAATGGTATTGTGGGCTACCGTGTTAGATGCTCAATGCGTCCCCTTTCTAATGGGGGAGACTTAGTTCCGATGTTTCATGACAATCTTTAACAAAGCTGTCCAGGAGCGGCCCGTCTCCAAATACTTATATTCCGAGCCAACACGGCGACCTGTCCTAAAAATACCCCAACTTCTCAGCCATTGCGTAGCGTTGTCTCAAAACACTTACAACTTCAGTTAGCCATGACGAGAGCATCGCCTGCCATCATGTCGGCCGTATTCGTCAGGGTCCTATCGTTTCTCACGGTTTTCTTGGTGCTTCTCGGCCTAGTTCTCCACGGTTTACGCTCGCACCACCCCGATCCTTACCGATGCCAGCAGCTGCTTGACGATGGCAGCTGGCTCGAGCCTCCCAATGAACATGGCGCGAGGGAGCCATTCATCAACTGGCAGCCGCGCGGCTGTAAGCTCCGAAACTACACCAATCAGGATATTCACGAATGCATGGAGCATCGCCACATGGTCTTTTCCGGCGATTCAACCACCCGTCAAGTCTTTTGGGCCATGGGACGCCTGGTATGTTTTTTTTTTTTTTTCCTTTTCTTTTTGTTTCTTTTTCTCTCTCGTCATTATATATTCAATTCTCGAACAAGCAACTTACACCACAAAAAAAAAAAAAAAGATTGACAGGAACAAGTCCAACGAGCGCCGCAGTGCAGCCAGTATCCACTCGGAATACGATATGGAATTCGACGGCATCCGCCTATTGCAAATCTGGAATCCCTATCTCCACGTTGGCGAGGGTACAAAGGAGGGCCAAGACCTCGAGTATCAACTCAACCTATGGCAGGAAGAAAAGCACAACAATGTCCCCGTCGCCGACCAAAAGAGCGCCGGCCTCTTTCTCATCGGCGCAGGTAGCTGGTTCTCGCTCCACATGTTTCACGATGATGCCATTGGCAACTTCTCCGAGGCCATTGTCAAGATTAGCAACATTATCAAGATGAGCACCTTGCCGCCGTTTGCGTCTGCGCCCATGACACCGCATGACGGCGTGGGCAACGGGCTCTTTGTTGCTCCTGTCGCTCCGCCCTTTTACGACAAGCTTCCAGACTATCGAACGGGCCCCGTGGGCATTCACAAGGGCGAGATTGAGGATATCAACGAGTTCCTCGATGGCATCAGCGCCGAGCAGCAAATCCCGCTGCTTCGCGCGTTCCCCGCGCTCTCCAGGGAACAGCCCGGGGCCATGGTCGACATCACCGAGACGGGACTTCATGTCATCGACTCGGTCGCCGAGACCAAGGCCCTGATCCTGCTCAACGCCCGCTGCAACGCAAAACTACACGCCCTGCACGGCTCCCCCTACGACGGCACTTGCTGCACCGACTACGGCCGAACAACGTTTGTCCAGTCCGTGCTGCTCGGCCTCGGCATCCTCTATGTTGCGGCATGCATCACCATCGAGGTCTTACAGATGGTCGGCCGTGGCATCGACTGGTCTCTGTTTGACATGAGCGCGTGCATGTTTGTCACGGCGCTGCTGGCATGCTTCCTCGCGGACCGCACGCAAGTCTTTGCCAAGGGCAGCAAGCAGTTTGTCGGCAGCGAGCTCGCCGCTCTGCTGCTGGTTACCGCGGTCGCTGGCATCGTCTCCATTCGCCGAATGAAGCCGCTGCGGCCCGACTCGCTGACTCGGCCCGACGAAAAACTACAAGACGCTGCACCGCTGTCCCGAGACCAGACGGATGAGTGGAAGGGCTGGATGCAGGCCGCCATTCTCGCATATCACTGGACCGGCGCATCCAAATCGCTTCCCGTGTACATTTTCATCCGCCTCTTGGTCGCCGCTTACCTTTTCCAGATGGGCTATGGCCACACCATCTACTTTCTCGTCAAAAAAGACTTGTCTTTGAAGCGCGTTGCCGCTGTCATGCTTCGCTTGAATTTACTGAGCTGTGCTCTGCCCTACGTCATGAATACCAACTACATGCTGTACTACTTTGCGCCTCTGGCCAGCTTCTGGTTCGTAATCGTATACCTGACTCTGGCCATCAAGTCCGACTACAACGACACGACCACCGCCCTGTTTATCAAGTTTGCAATCTCAGCCTCCGCTGTCGCGTCCGTCTTTCTGTTTACGCCTGTGTCGGAGTGGATCTTCACCGCCCTTCGGTACGCCTTCCGCATTGACTGGGACCTTCACGAGTGGCAGTTTCGCGTGTCCCTCGATAGTCTCATCGTCTACGTCGGTATGCTGGCGGGCATGGCCTCGGCAAAAGGAAAGTCCGGGGATCGTCTACTTGTGCAATCCAAGTTGCCAGGACTAATTGGGTTGGCCGTCTTGGCCGGATATTGCTATCTAAGCAGCCAAATATTCCACGTGAAGCAAGACTACAACAAGTGGCATCCCTACATCTCGTTTGTCCCCATCATTGCCTTGATCGCAGCTCGCAACGTCGCTGCTCCGCTGCGCGTATACTACTCCAAAGCGTTTGCGTGGCTCGGTCGATGCTCCTTGGAGGCCTTTACCCTGCAGTTCCACCTATTCCTCGCCTCAGACACCAAGGGTATTCTTCTTCTTGACGGCCTCACTGGCGACGGCAGTCTGGCCACGGATAGATGGAGGCACCTGGCCGTCATTGTTCCATTGTTTCTATGGATTAGTCACGCAACGGCAGAGGCGACGGGCCACTTGACCAAGCGGCTGACCAGCGAATCTGCGGAACAAGGCAAGCCCGAAGGCAGCCATGCGTATGAGCGACTTATGCCAGAATCGGGTGGCTTGGATGAGTCGCGAATAATGCGCTGGCTGAGGGTAGCTAATCGTCTGGGAGTTAGGTTGGCAGCACTACTAGTGTTGATGTGGCTTCTAAATCTGATATATTAGGCTCTAAAGCTGCCCGATATACGCATAAAACTACTAGTTTATAGATCAAATATAGTATAATATACAAGGAATTTCTATAGATATCAAATCACAAGACTCGTTGGCGAGCCTGATTATATATGAGCTGCATGACAGTTGTCAATGTCTCACCGTGGGCTGAAAATCGTACAAACTTGACCATTGACGGCATTCATGACCAGAAACATTGCTTCTTCTGCAGAATCCTTCTGCAATCCTTTGACAATACTTCTGCAATCCTTCTGCAGAAAAGTAAGACAAGCCCGTGCTCATCTTCCCGCTCATCGACCGACTGAGTGTATTCGTCGAGACTTTGCGGCCTTTATATATTCAACAGCACAAGTATATAAAATTATCTAAAGAGCCATCTTCTAGTTTACAAGTGACCATCCATCACATTCACACTTACACATCATTGAAAAGCCTTTGTTGATTACCTCTTGTGCCATAACACTTCACTTTATCTATCAACATGAAGACTACCACTGCCATCCTTTTCCTCGCCAGCACTTGCCTGACCTGGGCTGCCAATATTGACCTCCGCGTCGCCGAAGCCGAATGCGGTGCGCTAGGCGTCATGGAAGCGCCCGCCTCGGCCTATGCCAACGGAGGCATCGTTCGCAAGTGCCGCGACCACCCTCTGGGCAGCAGCGGCATCGGCCCCTCGGTCAGCGAGAAGCGCGACGAGAGTACGCTCACCCTCAACAGTCTCGAGAAGCGCTGCAAGACCCCGCTCAATGGGCCCTGGGGCTGCACCCGCGGCTATTGCTGGAAGGGCTGCGGCCAAGGCTACAAGTGGTGCTGGACGGCCGCCAACTATGGCCACGGGCCCTGGGCCCGATGCACCAGGGGCGGGGACTGCGGGTTTGACGACCTGAGATTTGCCTGCAGCGGTGGCTGCGGTTGTTGAGCGGTACAGCTCCTGCCTAGTCGATATGTACTCGGGTGGCTATACGGGGTAGAGCTAAAAGCTTTACTTGGAACAATGCTCAGCCATGTATAGAAGCAGTAGTCTTCTGTCGAGATACTCAATAGCGGCTGCGCAGCTTGTCTAGATCAGTGTCTTTAATGATCACAATAAAGCACATAACATGTTGTAGGCCTTGCAAAGCACTGGATTCGTTTGACTCTGCTGCACTGCACTGTATGGCGTCTCACGGTGCCTTTCTGGAGGTGTGTCGTCCATTTCAAGGACACTGCTTTGGTACTACACTGCCACAAATGCAACAAAATGTGAGGGCCAGAGTAATATAGTCGCTCAAAAAAAAAAAAAAAAAAAAGAAAACTCTATGCTCTTGCAACGTTGGGCATCTAGCTCCCCGACGAAAGAGCACCACTCGTACAAGAAGTCGATCGTGACTGACTGAGAGCCAGAAACCACTCTTCCCGCCCGCTACTGTGGTAGAGTCAAGAGTATCCAAGTCAATCTTTGAAAAGGCCAAGATATATAATCGTCAGGGGAAACTCATTTTCGGAATTTACATGGACAAGAAGTGGAGTGAGTCTACAGATTGGGAAGAGCGCATGATACACGAGAGGCAGTCAGTATGTCTGACAGACTGACCGACGAATATCATTGGGCCAATAAAATAAAACACTCCGCCGGTCTACTTTGGTATATAGATAATGTACCAAAACGTACCAAAACGAAATAGTGCCAGAATTATCTTATTATAGGCGATGAAAGAGCAAGCTAGCTCTATCTTCGGGCCGTCGGAAGGGTCGACGGGACGGAAGCTCCCGCGTCGACCCCGCTCGTCCCGAGATAGTGTCGTCTCTTAGCTTTTGCAGTCTGCTAAAGACGCCATTTGTTTCAAAGTGAGCTGCTTTACGTTGCCTTTCCGCAGCCCCTCCGCTCCTTCTTTGTGACGACGGTCTATACATGGCTGTGTGGTTACGTCAAAAAGACGTTGAAACATTTGTGTTCAAAGATTTGTATTTAAACAGCCAAGTATCCAATGCCACCCACTGTACCAACTATACCAAGTATTGCTGCCCACAAGATCAAACCACTTGCATGGATTCTCTCATCTTTTTGTTCTAATATTGAAGCATTGTTGAACGGGCTACCGCTCGTCCCCGTATAAAGACCAAGCGACGACAGGGATTGGCCCTCGGGTGCGATCCTACCACGCATTTCTAACTCTTAGCACCGCGTATGCCTCTTCATGATGTTTCTATGTACTTTGTATGGACGACCTTCTAGAGCCCTCACGCCTTGCGGACACCGCCTAACGATAGTCAAAGTTACTTGAAAGACGTATTAAATTTGAAAGATGGCAAGACATCAATACAGCATGCAAGACATGACAACGCACCAGACATGACATGAGTAATTTTGTCACTATCATAACATAGTAACCTTTGTCTTAATTCTCGACGCCTACTGGTATAAATTATAGGAATTCTAGCTTCCGCATCTGATCCAAACATTCATCAGTTGTGTTGAGAATTCGTTTTGGGCCACCAACCTCCATCGCAAAAGTACAGCTTGCTCTGTAATCAATTGTGCCCTCCCTTGCCATTGTCCCCTTTTATTTTTTCACCTATCTTCTTTCCCATCATGCTTCCACTGAGTTTTACTCAATGCGTCACGGCTGGTATCGCCCTTGTTGCTAAGCAGTACCCGAAAGCAGAGCTACTCGAAGCCTTGTGCACGTCTCCTAAAGTCGGCTATGTCAACAGTCCCGCCGAATTCACGAATCTGGATCTTGTATTCAGGGCCAATGACGGTACATGGGGAAGCGTGTGCATGAATACGACCAACTGCGCCGACTTTGCGCTCCAGTACGACCCGGGACCGGTGGCGGGCGATGTCGCCATCCCATGGCCGGTGGAAAAGGACGCTGTTCAGGCGGACCAGCACCTAAAGGAGCTATACACTTCGGCGTACGATAGTATGCTCTTGCGCTGGCCGCTTTTCCCTGACCACGATGAGCCATACTACATCTTCCACTTGGAAAAGTATGGAGATTTGTTTGCATTTGTTCCTACTCGTTCGATAAAAATCTGCTTATCGAAATGAGGTCTTGTCCACATTTAAGCCAGTAAGCAGAACGAGTCACGGTCAAGAGTAGGGCTGACTGGAGGTTCCAGAACAAGGCAGGAAGAAATATACATGACGTATATTTTCCAAGCAAATACAATATAAAATGCCAATACAAGCGCTCAACCACACTGTAGCGACGGTCACTCTTGGGATTTTCTTCTGTCGTCGTCCTCTATGTGCCCTTTCGCGGCGCTCCGCCTATTTGTTGTCTGCTCAAAAATGCCACCTCTCTCTGGCGCCCACAACTTGGTTGGTGAACAAATAATCTTGCAGTCACCTGGGGAACACCGAGCGTCGTCATCGCTGCATACGCGCCGATCTTCCCCAGTTTCCTTGCCCGTCTCGCGTAATGATGTGCTTTTTAACCGTGGCGGTACCGTCTCTGTCCTCTACCCGGGGGAGGCCTATCCTATATGGGCGGTGCGAGAGGGGGCGGCTACGGGTGTATCCGCGATTTAGCATAGCCACTAACTTTATAAGGAGAGGCCGCCATCATACTCACATTTGTGAGTGAAGCGTAGCCGCACGCCATGCAGGCCTTGCGCCTCCACCTCCTCCAGGGCCTTGTGCTTGGAGGCGCAGCGCACCCCGCCTTGAATGCTGGTGCCTGTAAGAACGCCTTACTATGTGATTATGATTTGTTCTTGTACTGACCATTGTCCTCAAAAAGTCTACAAGAACATATTCATGCTGCGAAGCTCTACGCGCTAGGTCGTCTTGGACCAGACAACATCTTTAGCAATCATGGATCCGCTCTCGATATGTGCATCAGCAGTTGCGCTGATTGGGGCTTCGAAATCCGTAAGAACACTCTTGCAGTAGGCGACTAGCCAGAATCACTAGGCTCACTTGCTCTCAGGTCACAAAAGCGCTTTATAGCTTCACGCAATATGCCACCCACGCCGAGGCCCATGTAGCGCTACTCTGCTCCGAAATCACTACTTTGGCAAAATATCTCTCGTCGATAAGAAAGACGCTAAAGAGCTGTCGCCGCAATAAGAGCGCTTTTGCTCTTTTCGATTCCGAATTGTGGCGCCAGAGTGACCTAGCACTCCAAGACTGTGAAGCGACCTTGAATGAGTTGTCCACCTTTGTCGCAAAGCTCACAACGTCCAATAAGACGCCGTTTTGGCGCGCCAAGGTCGCTTTTGACATGAGCATCCACGCTCGTAAGCTCGACGAGTTTCGTGTTAGGCTCAAGCGGTCCAATTGTGCGTTGCAGACGGTTCTGCAGACAATCACCGTGTACGTGCCGTCGTTTGTGTCTTGCTTGACAAGGCGGAGAAACAAATGTCTAACGTCACGTGTTAGGTCGCTTTCGGTCCAGAACAACGCTTCGCAGGACCTCATCTTGCATGAACTAGACGAACTCAAGCAGTGCATTGAGGACGCCGTCTGGATCGCAAAGCGGTCGCCGGTCAGCCCTCAATCCAGCTTGACAGCGCTGTCAGAATCAATGGCTACCAAAAACCTACACGGCCTTGTAAAAGCGGCGGAACACTTTCATTCTAGCGCGACAAGCACTGTTGGAAGCTCAATTGGAGGCTCCATCGCCGGTTGGCCAACCCCGGCCATCGAGACAGGTTCAATTACTGGGTTGACGCCATACAAGACAGAGCGTGTGCATGAGTACATACAAAACATCAGCCAGGAATCAAATCCATTTGCTGCAACTATGACGGAAGTAAGATCTTTCGAAGCCACCGATTTTCCCGAATATGCCATCGCAGATGGGTCTGCTGAGCTGCTAAAAAATCTGTTCACGCCCATGAAACCGGCTCTCGATGCGGATTTTGAACTATGTTTGCACGAGGTACTCGAAGACTTTGCCATAGAAAAGATGAAGCTCAGAGATTTTGAGAATGCAGCTGCATATTTAAAAAAGGCCTTGTCTGGTAAGATGGGGCCAGTCGCTGAGACGAAAGTTCGAGTGCGGCTACAGATCCGTCTTGGAATATGCTACGTCTTGCAACGCAAGATTCCCGAGGCATGGATAGTCATATCCAAACTGGAAAGGAATGACGGACTTGAGAATATCGAGGTCCTTCATCTGATGCATGCTCTAGCCATGGTCCATTTTGCCATGTGTGAATTCGCAGAGGCAAAGGATCTTTGCGAGAAAATTCTAAAGGCCAAGATGAGATTTTTCGGCAAGTCGCATCCGGAAACTTTGATATCACTAGGCTTTTCGCGATACCTATATGATCAGTTGGACCAGCCGATAGAAATGGAAGCCACTCGTCGCCTGATGCCCCACGACTACGTGTACAAGCACCCGGAGAGCGAATTTGACTTTTTGGCACAGCATGCCGTGTTTATGCCCGTGATAGCGTTGGAGCCGCAGCCGGGGCCAGTCGAGCTACCTTGTACATATGTCGCCGAGGATTCTCAGGACGCACAGACGGTACAGACCAAGTACGTGCCGAATCACCACCTCAAGAGAGCCCTGACGCGGTATGAAACTCAGCAGACGAATACAATGAAGGTGTTCTTGTCCGCCACTGTGACTCATCCAGATGAAGAAGAGTTTTGTCCCGGCCCCGGAATAAGCGCCTCCAGAAACGGACGGAGTCGGATGATATCCCGCAGCATGACTACGATGCGCCGACAATTCAGCACTTGGCGGTCCTCTAAGCTTGCGACGGTGCGCAAGGGACAAGCTTCAACGGAAAACCCGAGTATTCAAAGATGCAGAACTGTATTGCACAAGGCACCATCTGGAAGCCAGATGGATCTCGCCAGGTCCACAGGACTGACCAGGGCAAAGAGATTTCTCAGTACACTCAAGAAGGAAAGGCCGATTGTTATCGCGCCCACCGAGGAGACCACCCTTCAAGTATTTGAGCTAGATGCGACATGTGTTCCCAGAAAGAACCGTGTCGAACGGCTAGAAGACACAGGCGAAGCCCAAAAATCCTTTGCAGATCAAGGGGTCCAGGCCTCGCTGTCTGACGTACTGCCCTCAAAACCACTGCGAGTGAGCGTGCCACCATTGGACATGTCGCTGGTCACGATACCTGAATTACCAGAGCTCGATTCGGGCTACGGTTATGATCTGGAAAATCCGCCAATGATCGTCATCGAAGACTCGAACAACTCTTCCGACGGCAGCATTAGCAGAGGATCAAGCAACCGCAGTACCGTTTCCGGCAGCAGCTACAGTACAAACACAACAGTATCAGAGGTGTCTCCAGCATCTCCTGTCGATTGCGGACACATTGACAATTCAACAGCGCTGCGATCAATGTCGCAACAATATGAATTGCTTCAGCCGGCGCAGAGTGATCCTGCTTCTTCTATGGATATTCCAAAGACTTCTTTATCATATCGTAGAGAAGATATATCTCATGGCAGCTGTGGCAGCACACGGCCTTTGGGAGGCTTGCTAGCCGCGCATCGCTATACACACAGCATGCACAAACCCTACGGCCGAGATTGGCTCCTTAATACATTACCGAAAACGACAAGCATCAAACATGGGTTGACCAACAATGGATATCGATCACAATTTCCGGACCAAACTACCGAGGCGGTACCGGATATTTCGCCTGGCGGCTGGAGTGATGGTTCTGGCGAAACACATAGCCTGCAACGTACTTTTTCCTGGAGGCGTGGTGATGAAAACCTCTCCATTATTAGATTATCCGAGTCAGAATCTTGAATAATGA
>JARJPL010000425.1:0-61510 GCA_030782805.1 Aschersonia sp. MBC 622
CCCCCCCCCCACGCCAAGATCTGAATTAAACCAGATACAGTAACTATGATGATAATTAGTTTATTCTTTCTTTCTTTTGACTTGGTCTAACAAAAAGAATCTTGTCACCACAACAACAACACGTTGGACAAGAAAGCACCAACTTGTCTCGGACCCACTTCCCGCTCCGACCTCTGGAATTACCCTTTTTGGGTATCAATAGGATCGCGCTTAAACACATTGAGCAGCCCTTTTGAACAGGCCCACGACTCCCATTCAACCTGCATTTCCGCTCAAACATGGCACAACGCACGCATCCGGGATGGCTCGTTGCAGGTTCCGCCATCAGCCATCCTGGGCATAAACCCGTAGGTAGTTAGTTAGCTCGTCTTGCCCGCCAACCTCGTCTTGTCGGCAGTTGGACGCCACATCCGGGGGGGGGGGGAGGCCTCTTTTCAGCGAGTGTTGTTGTTCTTGTTGAACTAGTGAGGTGTGTGTCTCAATTGACTGCAGAACGCTCTCTATAGAGGCTAGTTAGTTGTCGGGCTTGGCCGTCGGGGAGTTGTGCCTGATCTGCGACGATGAGAAAGGGCCCCCAATGTGCCACCAAGGGGGATCATCCCGCACAATCCACAACTCGTCCTCGTGTTATTGAGGTTCTTTTTTGTTCGCTATTTTCGTCTCAGAGAATGCGACTATACACTGGGGGAGGGGTCTTCAGCTCCCGCTTACCTGCGTTGATTGCTTTGCCATGTGTGAATTAAAACAAGTCCCCCCGTCTCTTCCAGTCGCACGCAATGTATAAGGATGCGGTGCTGTGCGGCCATCACTTCACTCTGCGCCGGGCCCCAAACTTTTCCCAATATTAGCAAACAGTCTGTTCTGTTCCTTCTCATTCATCGAGCTTTCCCTTGTTCTTGTCTCAAATGACTGGTGACGATTTGTGTCTCCTCGGTCTTGCTTGATCTGCTTCCTCCCTGCTCCCACCCCAGCTTCACGACCCCGTATCTCGCCAAAAAAACCACTCAACGCATCATCTTTCATAGACAATCATGGACAATTCCTCGCTTGTCCTGAGGGAGGGCATCTCGCCAATCGTCATGGCGGTCCCCAACATCCCGCCCTTTACCACCCCGTCCCTCACTGCCAACTTTGTTCTCCGCATTGTCCTCGCCATCATGGCCAACCTGGTCTGCCTCGTGCCGCTCCGACTCTTGTACCGCAACGGCGAGTTCGCGGCCGTCGTCTTCATCACCGTCGTCGAGATCAAAAACATCTTCACCATCGTCACGGCGGCCCTCTGGCACACCGACGACATGGAGGCGTGGTGGCCGGGCTACGGCCTCTGCGACATTGAGCAGTTTGTGTACAATGGCTGCGCCGGCATCTACGTCACCTGCCTGCTGGCCATTATGCGCAACCTCGCCCACCAGGTGGGCGTCATGCGCGCGCACCCGATGACGGTGCGGGAGAAGAGGCGCCGCAACTTCATCCAGGCGCTCATCATCTTTCCCCTGCCCATTGTACAGCTGGCCTTTACCTGGCCACTCGCCGCCCAGCGCTACGCTGTCGGCACGCTGATGGGATGCGCTTGGGTGCCTTCTTCGACCTGGCCATATCTAGTCTTCTTCATCATCGCTCAGCTCGTTGTTTCGGTGGTTGCTGGCATCTACGCTGGTAAGTCCCATGCTGGAGCAAAACCTCGCTTTACAAAACAAGTCCCCCAACCAACACATTTCCTAGTCATAACTTTCTTCCGATTCCGTCAAGTAGCCAAAGCTACTTCTTCGGCCCTAGCTAGCAGTCGCGCTGCATTCTTGCGAAGTCAACGAACCAAACGCCGCCTTTACCTCATGGTCACGTCCATCCTCGTTCCGTTCCTCCCAATCACAATCACCCTGTGCTTCCTCAATGTCCAAGCTCTGGGAGTTTTACGACCGTTCAACTTTAACGAGATTCATCACTCAAAGACTTCTCTACCATGGGAAACCATCATATTCATACCTAGCCGATTCAACGACTTTGGCAGTCTCAACAACGGGTACATATCCATCTTTACCGCCGTTCCCATCTTTCTCTTCTTTGGCATGACCAAAGACGCAATCAATTCATATCGCATTGTTTTGCTCTACTTTGGTCTCGGCAAGATTTGGCCCAACTTGCACAACGAGTATGATCCAGACAGAAGTGCGACGCAGACAGCTAGTTCGAGCGGCTTCCTCACCCGCGTTACGGGGTAAGTGTCATTGTCACCTGTTGGCAAGTTATGCCATATTAACAGCCTTGCCTAGGATAACAAAGCCGTCTCAGAGCTCTTCCGAGTGCAAGGGTGGCTCTCACCTCATGTCCAAGAGCATCTCATCCAGCGAGAGCACATTGAGCCACAACCTCACTCGCATGCTCACGCCTCGTTTGGCAACGTCTCTCGGCGGCGACGCTCCAGTTTCGTCTCTTGCACCGAGCTGGTCAGACCGTTTGCCAAGAAATCCATTCCTCTTCAGAACCAAGACGGACGTTGTGTACCTCGGTTCCTCCATTCCATCACAGCCTCCGGTGCTACCTCCGCTCGCCCAGGCATCCGTGTTTTCCCTCCAGAGTCGAAACGACGATGAAATCTGTGAACGGGCAGTTCCACCTCAGCATCAAATTTCACCTCCGCGGTCGAGGAATTTCTCCTTGCCGGTAGTGGCCAGAGGCCAGCCGCACCCTTCCGAGGCCCTAGATCTTCCTGGGGCTCCCTCAAACTCTCGAGTCGCACCCGACGCTATTGATTACCACCAGCGCCCGTAGCTTTTACATGTATTCTTTTTTTTTTCTTTTTTTCTTATTTCAGCGTTAATGAGTGCGGTTGGTTGCTTCTGGTGCTATGCTCACATTTTTTGGCAGACTTTTCTATTTGTCGTCTTCGTCTCTGCCGAGGGCTTGATTTTCCACAATGGTATGCAGATCTCAGGTACAGGATGATATTAGAATTCGGAAATGCATTCAATTATGAACAAGTAAACTGTTTTATGTATACGCCGGACTGCCATAGCTCGTCTCTATTGCGCACAGAGACGGAGCAAATCAAAATAAAGGGCCAGATTGATCCAAAAAACGCCTGGGCAATAAATTCTGCATCTGGTGACCTAGCAGTGCAACTGGTATATGTGGCCATCGCGCACGAGGGGAAATTGCCCCAGGCGGCTGTGCTGTTAACTGGTATTAGGGGGTATTCGATTTTTTCATGTTGACATTGAAAAGAATTTGAAGGCATCGTGTGGTGCGGTGACGGTAGAGAACGGAGGTATCGTGCGACTTGCAAAGTCAGAAAAGAATTGTTTTTGAGAAAAAAGAAATGCCAAGGGTCAAGGAATGACTGCGTTTAGTGTTTACTAGCACTTCGCTGCATCTTGCGCATGGCCTCGCGGTGGGCATCAATCAGGTCGCCGCGGCGCATGCGGTCGTCAAAGGCACGATCAGAGGATTCCTTATCGCGGCGCTGCATCTCTCTCCTCTGAGCCTCGGCTTCCTTTTGTCCCAAAAGAACGTGGCGCTGCATCTCAATGTTGCGTTGCACCTCGGCTTCACGACCACCAAGCAGAGAGTTGGTAGACGTAAAGGGGGTTTCGCGCCCGCCGCTAGACATCATGGGATTACCGGCACGCAAATCCTGTGAGACAGACATGCGGAAATTGGCTAGCTGCATGTCTCGCGCAGCCGATGAGGGCAGCCCTGAAGTTCGCTTGGGCTGGTGAGAGTTGAAGGCGAGGTTGTCGGCACCGCCGTGGCTACTCCCAGCGCGACTCCCGGCGCGATTGAGAGAGAGTGACGACTCATTCATCGACATGCGGCTGCTGAGAATCATGGAGCGGCGTTGGCTCAGTGGTATCTCGTCGGGATCCGAGGCAAAGCCCGAAGCATACATGGGGTAATTGTGCAGAGAGCCAGCATCACTAGGGGCTGTCATGGGAGGGAGCGGCGTGCCTTGCATGTCGCTAACGCTGCTCACAAGACTTCCCTGCGATTTGCTGCGCAGAAAAATCTCGCGCTGGCCAAGGAGTGTTTGCGGACTGGAGTAGGAGACTATACCAGAAGCACCAGTGGGCTTGAGAAACGGACCAGCCTCCAGTACAGGACTTGCTTCTCTGGATGGTTCTTCTTCCTGTTCAGGGGCTGCTGGTAATGTATCGACATCTTGTCCCTCCTCAGGAATGGACCGAACTGTCGGAGAAGACTTGCGCATGTTTGTGGAAGAGACAGAACGCAACCTGGGAATTAGCGTAGCGTCTTTTGGCGCAACAAAGCTAGACGTTTCACGCGAGGGCGCAGAAGCCGCGAGATTAGCCACTTGTATGGGCTCGGTGTCGGTCGGTGTTGGAGTCTGCGGTTTTCCGCTAGCAGTAGACATCGTAGATAGCCGAGATTGTGAACGTGGAAGCGCAGGCGCCGGGGCTCCATCCTCTGCAGTCCTTTGAAGTTCTTGCACATCGACTGGCCTGACACGCTCGTTGGTGGCCTTTTTTGTGCGGGCGGGCTTCTCAACTGGTAGCTCATCCACATCAGGTAGGTCAGCGTTGCTCAAGTGTTTAGCCCACTCATTTGTACGGTAGGACAATGCGACCCGGGACATTGAACTCGGAAGACGCTCTCTCGTCAGGCTAACGGGACCGGAAATCTCGGATGCAACCGACTTGACCACCTCGGATTGCGGCGGGCTGACTGCCTGATCGGGGTCTTCGGAATTTGTTGGACTGGTAGTCTTGTTTTGAGACGTCGTACTTTGCCTCTTTGCTTTCTGAGACTTCGCATTCGACTGGTCAACTGCGGTCCCTTTCGCCTGAGTCACTTCAGCATTGACCTCGGGTCTCTCCTCTGATGTGCCGGCATCCTCAACAACAGTCTCTGGATCAACCTCCTTCACGTTGTCATCATCCATGTCCAAGGAACGACGCTGGCCACCGCTGACACTCTCAACGTCCATTGTGGCGGCAAGAGACTCGTTATCTTGGTCTTGACGATGCGGTTCAACCTCTGTCAAAAGCATTTCGGTACTCCCGCCTCCATTGCGGGCAAGCTCGGGCGCGTGGTTCGAGCGCTCCGAGCGTTGTGATAGGTTTCGTAGAAAATCTGCGGATCCTTGTGATAAGCGCTTGACAACTGAGGACCTTTCAGTGCGGTGTGGAACCGCCAAGGTAGCATCTTCCTCGGCATCGGCAAACGTTGCGACAGAAGATCGCTCAGATCGAGTGAGATGGCCTTGAGGTACACTGAATGGCAAAGGTACGATTTCGGGCGAAGGCGTAACGGTTTGCGGGTTGGCCAGAACCCTGCTGCTAGCAGCAGTATTACCAGAGGCACGTTTGCTTCTGGTTGAGAGTTTTGACGTTCGCCTTTCGCCAACGGCTGAGTGATGGGAAGCGTTCAGACCCTGGGTGTTTCTCTCACTAATCAGGCCTTTTTCATCACCCTCGTACATCTCATTCGCCACACTCTCCGGGAGGTCATCGGTTCCGACTCGCACAGTCACTCCGCCTTCATCACCCTCACCAGCCATTAGCTGGTCTATGGCGCTGTGGTCGCATTCTGACAGGTCGCTCATTTCAGTAGCATCACCAGATCGCCCCCTGACGGCATAAACATTGCTGTGAGACAGGTCCTTTTCTTGAACACGTCCGTCAGATAGTTGCGAAGCTGTAACACTCTCGGCGCCCCCGTCACCATATACGCGCTCCCATTCAGCGCGATCACGAGCGTTGGCTTCCTCAATTTGCCGACCGACAGTCTCTTCCTCCTCCTGGAGATTCCGCTGACCTTCGGCACGAAGCGCAGCCCGCTTCTCACGCTTCTCGCGGACAACTTTCCATAGTCTGACCTGGGACATGGTGGCAACGAGAAAAATGATTATGATGGCCGCAGTTTCGACTCGGATGCCTCTCGTGACTGGGTATGTATCTGCGCCGAGAGGGAAAAGATTGTCGTTAAGGGCCCATATCCAAGCCCAGAATTCTTTGAGACCAGCTCGACTGAAGCAGTCAATACCGAGGACTGATATAGTGGCGCCAGAAAAGGCAATAGAAATAAGCAAAGCCCAGTCGCGAGTAAAGCGGCTAAAGTAAAAGGCGAAGCCCACAACAGTAAAGCAGGCAATGAAGATGGCTTTCGAGGCCGTGGAATGTAGCAGGCCGCCGGGAACGAGGCAAAGAAGCCACATGCTAATGCAGAAACCCCCGAGAGCACATCCCAGACTTTCAGTCAAATCCTTGAAGAACATGGCGGCTGTTCCAACTGCACAACCGGAGAGTATAATGGCTGCGACGTAACCTCCTTGCAAGCCATTGCCCAGTGGAACATTCATGAGATAGACAATGAGCACGGCAACACCCAGTGCTACCATGTAGGCGGTCGAGAAAAAGGCGTGGACCCAGGGATTCTTAATCCCAATAAGAGCGTACACCAGACCAGTAAGCATCATAATGGTGCCAGCGACGCCCCATCCCGGAGTTAGCTTTGGCGCGAGAGGCAATTGACCATGAGGGATTGTAGCTAGCCAATGTTAGCCAAGAAAAAAAAAATATTGCAGTGCATTCGAGTTGCAGCTTACCATTGAGGAAGGTCGAATTACCCGTCGAGCTGGGCGTGGGCGTGGTGGTTCCCGTGCTAGTTTCACTGACTGTGATATTACCGGTGCTCGTTGCAGTCGCCGTGACAGAACTGTCTGCGTCGCCAGATCCCGTCTTGGAGTTGTCGTCACTTTTCCCAACTTGTTCTTTTTCTGTCTCTTTGGGTGATCTGGTTGTGGTTGATGCTGGAGCGTGTGTTGTCGGCGAGGCATCGTCGGCTCTTCGAGTAGCTTGGAAGCTCTGGGCTGTGGCAAGCTGCAATGCCAGGACAAGGCAGAGCAGAGCCCACATTCGAATGGACCTGACGAACATGGCGAGTAGAGGTAGCAATCTGACAGGTCGTCTCTCGGGGGAAGCTTTGAACAGACTTCCGAAGCTTCCAAGACTACCTATCGGACCAGCAAACCATAACTGGAAGACAAACAGAAGAGAAAAGGAATGGGTGCTGCTTCGCAGTATTAAGAGCAATGTCTCTGTCGGAGACGGAGAAAAGAAGCAAACAGTCGCGCGTACCAGTGATAAATTACGCTGGACACACCAATGTGAGACAGGCTTTTGGTTCAAGGTGAGCAGTGGGGGAGGCTGCCAGAGAGAGACACGCAGGGGATGGAATCCGGTTGCGCCACCAGGTCAATAGCAAACTATACGTAGTATGCCTTGATCAAGGCCCGGGGGAAGAGCAGAATATTCGAGAGAGAGGTTTGATGTTTGGGGGGAGGAGTCTGACAATGGATGGGGAGAGGGGAGGGCAGTCAAGTAATACACGAGCCCAAGGAAGGAAAATGACGAGGTCAAGCCACAAGACACAGGAGCACCAGACCAGAGCACAAGATTAGATGGACGAAAAAAAAAAAAAAAGAAAAAAAAAGGCACAAAAGAAAACGACTGGAAGAGAAATGCCAAGTTTAGTTTAAGTTGCAGGCGAGGCCGGAGAAATGCTGTGGGCGAGCGCATGAGCTGGAGTGGAGAGATGGCGATGCAACATGGTACATGATCCTTGGACGCTGGCTATGACAAGACGACTAACTCGAAGACAGCACGCACGTTTCCTAGGTCAGCCGAGAGGCCAATTTCCGATGGCGCCACCTGAAGGTGTCGACGCATTGCGGCGGACAGGAGCTTGGTTGCATGCATGGCAGAGCTGCATCACAGGTAGGCGTAGCCAGGTCCAAACGAGGACGAGGAGAGGCGAGAAAAGTGGTGCAACAAGGAGCGGTGGGAGAGCTGCTGTGTGGAAGAAGCCATGATTGAAGCCTAAAAGTGCGAGAGACGAGCAGCTTCAAGATTTCCTGCAAGACTGAATGAATGGGACGAGGCTTTGAGACACGGGCGACGACAAACGTTTAGGTTTTGCAGGGGAAAGTGGAGGTGAGGCACATGTAAAAGGCGAGGACAGACTCAAGGGGGGGGGTGGGCAAGCAAGCAACCAAGGAGGCTCTAATAATACTGGTAGAACTCCGTATTACTCAGTCAGTGGTAGGCAAAGTACTCCGTATGGCATTTCCCAGCAAAATGGAACGCGCCCAATTAAGCCATGTTGGAGCCCGGGCGGGGCCGGGTTTGGCCAAACCAGGCCCTGCCAAGTAAGGTACTAATTAGTGGCTGGCTGTAGCACTAATGCAGCCCACGGCCGCTCACGGCTTCGGCGGGGAGTCGTTGAGTGGCTTGACATTAGTGGATAGGAGGGGCAGCCGCAGCGCTAGAATGCGCTGAAAGCACTCAGGTATCGTCATGTACCTGACTGGACCTGGATGACGCTAATAAGCCAACAAGAATCGTTTGGAGGCTTTCCATCTCCATCATCTCCAGACTCGAGCAAACGATAGGCTAAACACCAGAAATGAATCATGCCAAAAGCTTCCTCTCTCCTCTTTTCATAATCAAAGCACAAATGAGCAGTATCCAGTCCATGATGCATACATCTAACAATGATTGATGATATAGTTCCCCGCCTCACCCCAAAGAATGTGAATCATCTCCTACCACGGCCGGCGGCCGTTTTACGGATGCGGTGTGGCGTCGTTTTTTTCCTTCGATGCAGTGTACGGACACGACGTAGTACTGGTACAGTGTACGGAGTATCCGTACAACAGAACGATTCCAACGCGGTGCGGGCTACGCATGCCAACCAGATTCTACATGGCACGATACAGATACACCTTGTATCACATCATGGGCCAAACATGGTCCTTGGCAATATATTTCGTCTGTGCTTGGGGCTCGGACAAGGCGCTTGTTTGCCCGATGGCACCAATCGAAAATACTGGCTCTGGAACCTGTCCAGACAGCCAGGAACAATACCCAGTCACAGACTCACAGACAGTAATCCGTACTTTGAACAATATCTGCAAGCCTTTCCACGTCGCTTGTCTATGCATCGAATCCCCATTACTAAACAAGCCGGCTGACAGCCGTGCATGCAAGCCCCCCGATAGCTGCCAACCTGCCAAACTGCCAGCTGCCACGCCCCATGCCATGCCAGGCTATGCCGTGCAAGCGAGCAAAACCCAGGATTTCAGGAAATTGCGATGCGCCACAAGATCGACCGCCACGGCGCCACCACATGCCACCCTGGCCAATGCCATCAACGACCACCTCACCCTCTTGGGCTGTTTTTGTCATCGTCTCGTTCCGCCATCACATTGTTCTGTCATGCTCGAGCTCCCTATCGCTGCCCGACAAATTGGCTACAACCTGCCAGCACAAACGCGTCTCACCGAGAGAACCTGCTCGGTAAATTTCAGCCGCAGCCTCTTCCAAATCTCAATCGACTAGCTATTAGCTCATTAGCTCTCCTTTGAATGCCGCTTTTTAGCACTACGACTATCCATCGATCGGTTTTCTACCCGAGTTAGGCAATAGCCCGCTGCTCCTTATTAACCAGCATCACACGCAAGACAGGGCGCTGTGCGATGCTACCATGGCTGGATTTCTATAATAATCGTCGGCCTGCCATCTGCTTTTGGCTCATTCATGGTCAATAATCAGCCTTCTTTTCGTGGCCGACTATGACGCGCTGTTGACGCTCTCGCCGAGGTCAAAAACACATGCCGCGCCCTGGTGGCCGCATCGTGTCCTAATGGCCGCATCGCGTCCAAGCATCCATTACTGCCTACCGGTACTTTTGAAGGTAGCAGCAGCAGCAGCAGTGTTGAATCGCCTTGCCACCTTGTTATGATCTCCATGCACCGAACCAAGCAGTAAACGAGTGTCTTGTACGATGCATACACCACATCTAGCCCGGGCATTGTGCAGATGCTTCTCTTGCCAGTTTGACAGCACACAAGACATGCAGCGTTCTCCGATTTGCCGCTTGAGGCCACCGCTAGATATTGTTCGGGAGCGCCACCCACGCGGTCAAACGGCCAGTTCGGCGTCTCTCATTGGACCCGAAAGAAAATGCAGATACTGCCAGGTCCAGCTTCATGTGCAGTGCCAGTTCGTCACCTATTCCAGCTACTACTTGATTAGTGTGCATAAAGGCCACCTCTTGTGCATGCTGGCATCGCAGCTGACGTGTGAACATTTTGCATCTATTCTCCATGCGTGGTGCGCCTTGCATTCGATTCTCGGTGACTCATGCAGCATTCTTGATCATTGTTCCACTCGCGATGTGGCAAAGGAACAAATGTAGCACTCGCGCGGCGATTACTCGAGACCTTGCAATCGAAAGCTCATCGCCGGCGACGGGATCGGTGCTCCGAAAGTAGCTCTGGAATGAGCAGCACTTCTTTGCAATGCTGACTTCTGGCTCGTCTTGTTGACGTTGGAGACGCTACATAGTGATATAGGATCAAAGCATTGCAACTACATGCAGGCAAGGCCATGCATGACAAGAAGCATGGACATGTACTCCGTATCTCTGCCACGATTATAATAAATGGCGGGCTGATCAAAAGGAAAAATTGCTTTTAGCCTCGTTTGAATGCTAATTAGCTGGCCGCTGAAGGGAGCGGCCTCTAGCAACAAATGAGGTAAACACCGCGAGGTACTGGGTTATCTCTGCCCAGCACTTTCAGCCGCGTGTAGAGGCGTTTTCAATGTCCCTTCTCCGTAGTTTCGGAGCTATAATAAGTCAGAAAAAGAAAAGACGTTAATTATACAGCCCACTGCCAAAGAGCCTAATAATAGTTAGCAACCCAAAAGCCTAGGGAGTACTGGCCAAGCCGGTCTTACCGACTACTAGACCGCCACGCCACCTACTATTGCCCTCCAGCACACGTCGCGAGTTTTGTTTTCTTCTTCTTCTTTTAGTAGTAGGGCTCATGCAAGGTGAAACCAGTGGCTCATACGCTTCCGGGCTGATTTGCTGCGCGACACGTCGATTCACCTTTGCGACGACGAGGGGGGAGGGAGACAACTTTGAACTGACCCGCCAAAAGTCAAAACGCAGACCTGGGACCCGGATAGCCTATTAGCAAGCCGCTTTGATCCCATTTCTGCTCACATGCACTCTCTAAAAATTCTCAAGAATTTTTCTATTCTTCGTCTAAAAAGAACTGGGCGACGGGCCGTTGCTAGTGCCCTTGCCAAAAGGTTTCATTTCTGTATTGAGACGGGCTAAATATGTTAAGATGTCAAAACGACTAGTCGACAGACAGCCTTTGCGTGTCGGAGTCATGCTCACCCAGGGGGTGGTCAACGATTGCAAAGTCCAAAACAAGGCTTCCCCTGCTCTGACTATCAAACGCTGCCAAATCAACAAAAGTCATTTGAATAAAAAAAAAGTGATGGGGGGATATAATGATGAGGGGCATGATAGAGATAAAACGTAAAGTGGTATCGTGTGGGCTATGCAGCAGATGCGGGAAACATGCATCGCATGATGCGCTGTAAGCCCATTATGAAACGAGAGCAAAGAAAAAAGAAAAAAAAATTGAAAAACTTTTTTGACGGGTTTGCTTGCAACTTGTGCCGAAACACAGTGATGAAGAAGAAGTGAAACAAGGAAAACGTCGCTCGAATCGCATAAACACGTAGGGCTTACACACAACCTCATTCTCATCAACGTCGTCATTTCCGTGCTAGCCGCGATGGCATCTTATCGCCATTGTAGCGTGGCTGGCTTGTCATCTTGCTCCCTCGCACGGCTCGAGAAGAGGTTTTGCTTCCTGTAAGCTGAGTGCCGCCGCCGCCTGCGCCGCTCGCTATATTATTCTGCTTCTTCTTCTTCTTCCTCCCGCCGCCGCGCGTGAGCGAGAATAGCCATTGGATGGGCAGGAGCAAAAGCTTCAGTACGGCGTTGAACGGAAACAGCACCATGGCCACGACGGCGTCAAAGCCGCGCACCAGGATGCTGCTACGGGCGCTGTTTTTGGCAGCAACGGCGGCGAGCGCAATGGCGTCCTGGACGCGCGCATCCATGGCGGCAAAGTGGGCGTCGACGTGAGACTGCAGCAGCGTCGACTTTTTCTCGTAGCGGCGCACGGCGCGGTTGAGCGCGTCGAGCTCCGGCTGGATGGCGTTGCGTACGTCCTTGGCCAGGACAGCCTCTTGCGCGGCCTTGGCGGTCTCCTGGTCGCCGTCGGGCTCGGCTTCGTTTTCCTCGGCAAGGACAGCGTTGCGAGTCGCCGCCGCGTCCGACTCGAGCCCGTCGAGGCGCTCAAGTATGGCATTGATGCGCAGGCTGTTGGCGGCGGGCAGCGCGCCAAATGGGTCGCTGTGCACGACGCGCTGCAGGTGCAGCGTGCGCGCCTGCACCAGCTTGATGATATGCGAGAGCACGCGTACCTCGGAGACGAGGATAAAAATGGTAAGATTGTAGTTGGAGACGAGGCCCTCAGACGGCCGGCTCAGCTGTGAGCGAATCATGTGCAGGAGAAAGGCGCTGATGAGCGGCAACGAGAAGCACGACACGAGAGCCGTGACTTCGTGCAGGTAGAGCTCGCTGAGGGCAGATTGTTGTGTGGCCGATGTCGTCGTTTGCTTTTCCGGTGCCATATTGTCAGTCTTGGCGTGTGCCGTCTCTTCTTCCGGAACATGGTCCAGGTGTGAAGCTCCGTCTGCGTACTCGTCATCGTCGTCGTCATCGTCGCTGTCGTCCAAGTCGTCTTCAAAGACGGCATCCGCAGAATTTGCTTCATGTTCGATGCGCACCTGCTGTGCCGAGTGGTACCACAGCCTGTAGTCAGATTAGAGCCAGTTTACCAAGCGCGCTCTCGCCGAGCACGTCTCTGGTTAAGCTTACCATGGTTGCGTTACGGACCAGTGCAGAAAGACACCGGCCAAGCCCAGCAACATAATGTCCGTCGTCACGGCGCCTCCGTTGGTGAATAGTGCGCCGGCAATGGCGGGAAGCAGGGCAAATGCCAGCGACAGACCAGCGAGCGACGACAGCTCCCCGCCTTGGTCGGCGCCGCCCTGCGCGGCAGCTTTGCTATGCGGGTTCAAGATTGACCGGGCCTCGTTGACGCCATAGTCGGAAAAGTTGGAGCTCCTCCTAGGTTGCGGTTGCGGCGGCGACTCAAGGGCGCTCGAGTCGGACGAGAAGCGGCGCGAGGCTGTCGAAAGGTGCGCCATCCCGGGGTTGCTCTCGGCAACCGTCTTGGCTCGTCTAAAGGCGTGGCCCGGCGGCGCGCTGATGCCTGAGCTCGTGGCCGTCGCTTTACTGTTGCCGTCTGCTCTGCCGTTACCGTGGGTGCTGTTGTGGTGGCCGCCGCTATTCGCATGACGCAACGAAGGGCGGGCAGATGTCGACGGAGAAGCGTCATCGGCCATGGTTGCGGAAATGCATTCGCAGCGCGTGCCAAGACAAGACGTACTGTCAGTCTATATCGGACAGCAGGGTAGCGTAGAGGTGTTGAGACAAAAGCGGATGACAAGTGCAAGGTTTGAAATTTTCGTTGTTTGTGTAGAAGAAAAAGTGTGGTGGTGGTGGTGGTGGTGGTGGTGCTACTGCTTTGCTGCAAGCCTCGGCCGAGATGGGCAAGCAGGAATGCGGCACAGATGCGGGCAGCGGGCAGCGGGTAAGTGGTGCTGTAGGTAAGGTAGGTACCCAGCACTGTTCACGTCACCACACCATTCAAGGAATCGAAAGAAAGGTGGCAGTGAGCGAGCCTGTTTCCTGATTAATTTATTCTCCGGTCCCTGAATGGGCAAAGCTGAATAGAGCACCCGACTTGCCGACCAGTACATAGCTAGTACATGCTCCAGATAGATGGGATGGAGGGATAGACGGGTTCCACAGTGTCAATCTCAATAGACAGCCACAGTCTGGGGTACATACCTTAATACATACAAATGGTCACTCAGTGGATAAGGCAAGCCGGATGGCCTGAGCTGATCAAAATCGAGAGAGTATGCATTCAGACTCGTGCAAATGTTTCCAACATTGAAATACAATAGTTCCCCCGCGCCAGTCTAGATATACAGGAGACACCTTCTCCTCCTCCCAGATCATATCGTCTTGCATATGGTGGTACGCGGCCCTGCATTAGGAAGCGGGCATTTGCATTGTTATTACGCTGACCAGGCAGAGCACCAGGTCCTAATTAATTATCAATTATTTGACCATTTTCGCTCCGGAGCATATATGCCAAGCAGCTTTTGAAGCGACCCTTGTGGTCGCCTTGCCATGCAGCAGAGCGGCCACGCACAGCTTCATCCTAATCAATTACACGACCACTTCAATAGCGCCGCATTTCTCGATAAGAAAAGGGCAATGATCGTCTGATCTCGGTGGCAACATGTACATATTTGTCCAGTATTATGTGACTCGACATCTTACATGCACTTGAGCCGATTACCCCATCCCAGGACAGACTATTGCATGATTATTATTATATTTGATTCCTTTGTATTGTACATTGTGGTGTAGGAACTTCATGCTTGATGGAGAATTCTCTCTTCCGTTCAATAATTATGCGATCTGATGCATCTGTCCTCAAGGACGCCGCGTCACCCGGATTTTTACTCTGCATCGCGCCGTCCTGCCTGCCCTGGGCAACACCTCTCAGATTGGCGCCTATGCTGCGGCTCGCCCTCAACAGCCTGCTCTCTTTGCTGGACTGGCTTGACTGTGTCGCGCTCGAGTCGTGGTAGGCCGCGGCGTAGGGTTCAGCTTGCGTTGGTCCCTGGTACGGCCGCCAATTGACCTTGTCGTTGGGATCGTCGTTGGATCGATTGGCCCGGTTCATGGCCCCGAGCCGGTAGTACGAGTCGCGCGAGGCATTCATGCTGGCCCGTGAGCGCTTCGAGGAATTCACATCCGCACTCTCGAGAACGTAGGTAGGGTCAAAATGGCGCAAGAACGGTTTCAGCGTCGTGACGCAGGATGCGATGATGGAAAAGTGCAGCACGGCTTGGGTAAAGATGCCGGGCATGATGCTCGTGAGAGTCGGATCCCAGTTCCGCGATGGGGCCAAATATTTTAGACGCAAGCCAATCAAAACGACAAGTCTATGGCAAATGTTAGATATCCGCGCAGAAGCTAGGAGAGTGTGCACCAACATGAGTTTGACACCGAATGCACTGAGAATATATATGCGCTTTCGCAATGTCATCTGGAGAGTCCATACCAGGTGGACGGCAAGGACCCAAATCGACAGTTCAATAACTGCCCCAATAATTTCTATAGACATCCAACGAATAAACTGTGTTGGTGTCCAGGTCAGCATTCTCTCGCTAGATATCGTACACCAGAGAGCATCAAATACCAGTGGTCGGGTTCCGTCCAGTGTGGACCAAGGACGACTAGCATCGCCACGAATGGCTATCGAAAATGAAGATGCTGCAGTCCAAGCCCCGGAAATGGCAGCCAGTATCCTGGCTGGTAGTTTTTGAGGGCCACATTGGGCCATATGACTGATGAATAGCGCCGCTGAAACTCGGCAAAAACCCTGTGCCAGCACGTATAGGAGCTCGCTGGTGTATAGCAGCTACAATCCACGATATTAGTCTCATCAAAATCTTCGAGATATGCCGCGTTTTTGTACCTTTTCCAATGAAAGGCGATGACCTGACTCTATTGCGGCCAGTGGCTTTCCATATCCGAAATGCATGGCCCGATATATGCAGGCCACGTGCGCCACAGTCGTCGCCTAAAAGGAACGTGTCAATGAAGGAAAGTAAGATTTACTTTTCTCAGGCACTTACAAGAGATAGCGAAAGAAAATAGTCGTCTAGTCCCCATGTTTTTGTCCGAAACTTGGCCCATGCCCTGATGAGGAATGCCGACGCAGACCAGGCTAGAAACATGCCCATTGGAGCCTTCAACCACGAAGCCCGGTCTTGTTCCATTGCGTCTCTTTCGTGGACTTGCTACTTTACAGCGCCGTCATACAAGTTTTGCACAAGTTTTGGATCATCTGGCGAAAGCTATTGGGTTGTTGATGATGGTTGTGATCAGCAAGTATCCGATGTCGCGCAGAGATTGTTGAATCTATGGTGAAACTTGTAGAAAAACAGACGCAAGATGAAAGCCGGAAACAGAAAGGTGTCCAAAATCAGCGGATACGAACAAGGTTAATCAGAGCATCGGACAAGCAGATACGGATCGGGGCCTAACAACATGGTGCAGTACCCAGTATCTATGAAAACGGCAACTCGGGGGTTAGTCGTGCAACCATGTGGGCAATGAGCAAATAAAATTGCATTCTCCAGTGGACCGGTAATGATCGACCGGAAGAGTAGAGACAATCTATAAAGTAAGAAGCTTTGCAGGGCTCATCCATGACATGATTGACATCCATGACAGCGGGCGTTGACTGGTTCGTGGCCCCATGTTTTTCATCTCAAGGGTTGCAAGTCTATTATATTGGGGCGATGCTGCTCCGAAAACACTACAGTTAACCCCTTACTTGCACAATCTAGAACGCAGATCCCTGCAGTTGTTGCCTGAGGGCATCAAAAACCAGCTGCCTACTTCCATATGCACGACACTCACACACATGTGACATGCTTCTGCAGCCACAGCTCTGCGCGTCAACATGTTTCTTTTTGACGAACAACGCTCCTTGCCGTAGTTTCCAGCGGCCGTGCGTGCGTAAAGAACTGTACTGAATGCTGCCTGCCATACTTTCATGGGTCCTGACTCGGCCGCCTCGCCGCGAAGCAGCAAATAGTTGCTCCTTTGGGAGCTCAAGAAGCCCGCCCCCTGTTTGTGCTGGTTCGTTGACTGGTCGGCTGGTGAACGAAACAGCGCATCCCTGTAAGCGAGAACGAGGCAAAGGAAGCTTCCGCTTAGACCCAGACTATCCGTCGCTCGATCACTGGCCTTCATCATCGAAGCGTGGCGCTAACAAAACGGCGACAAGGCGGCTGCCGGCCGTTGACAGAGTTCAAGATGAGGGGCAAGAGCAAGCAAGGGTAGACGAAGGAGTACGGCTTAGTTACGAGGTAAATTACAAATTAAGCAAGCCCCATTTAATTAAGAATAAAATTGGGGAAAAGATTCTACGCCAAGAGTATATTGCATCTAAATAAATAAAAATGCTCGCTATAGGTGGAACTCGTGAAAATCTTCGGCTCAGCCCACCGGTCAGCATGACTACCGGGGAGGACCGCGGTCCGCCTTTCTTTTACCCCTACATATTCGTATATAAATATCGAACGAAGCCTGGCCGGAAGCAGAATCGACCCCGTTGGCTATAAGACCTGGCTATCAGTAATAATACTGGTACGAGTTGCTGTTCACTGGCATTTGTCGAGGCAAAGGTCAGCCGATAATACAACACGGCGCTGTCAATGCTTTATAAAAAAGCCAGAAACAAGTGGCATGTTTTTAAAAGGCCCAATTCATATCTGTCATGTAATGCTGGAGTACAAATGCAATGATGTAGTGGAAACTGACAGGCCGCCAACCCCCAGGTAACTCACTTTAAACTTGCAATGCACCGCCCTACTTAGGCAACGTGCATTTTTCTCCCCTCGACCAAAACGACAGGACCTTCGTATACATGGCGACCCTTGACGACGTAGTAAATCAAGGCCACCACAATTGTTGGGACAAAGATTCCCACAGACCAATTGAAGCCACTCGGCGTGACCGGATACTCCTGAGGCCAAAAGGCCCAGAAGAAGCTCCATACCACGACGAAAACGGCCACAACATTGATGGGAATACCCAGCTTCCCAAGCGAGAAGCGGGCATGCGGCAGGGTCTGCGGGTGGTAGATGCGGCGCCAAAGCACGCAGCTAATGGAGAAGCAAAAGCACTGCATGATTGCGCAGGCCAGCAACGAGCCAATGGCATAGAGCGCGACCGGACTGCCAATGTAGATTAGACTGAGAAGCGCGGCAAAAGCGGCCGTCATGTAATAGGCATTGATTGGAATCTTGCGCTCCTTGTCCACCTTGGCCAGCCATTCCGAGTAGGGCAGGCCCTTGTCGCGCGCAAAGGCAAACAGGTCGCGGCTAACGGCAGCCAGGTACGAGAAATTGGAAAAGAGCAAAAAGATGCACTGCACGACCAGGAGAGCCGTGAGCCACGCATCCGACATGGACTGCTTGAGGACCCAGATGGCGGGATACAAGGTCGGCTCGTTGAGCGCCGCCGTGACGTCGGGGATGTGGTAGCAGAGCGTGATGACGGTCATGATGTTGAGGAAAAAGTTGATGCAAAACACGCTAATCATGACCTTGGGCACCGACGACGACGCATTGCGCACCTCTTCCGACATGTGGGCGGCGGCGTCCATGCCAGTCTGCGACGTGATGGCGGGAAGCTGGCCCACGAGCACGGCGACGGTCAGGCTGGACCAGCCGCCCGAGTTCTCCCACTGCGTCCAGACATGCTCCGAGGTGGTGCTGGGCGCGTTGCACCAGACGGGTATGATGAAGGCAAAGTAGGCGAGGATGTTGACGGCAAAGACGGGGTTCTGCCAGTACGGCAGCATCTTGGAGCAGTGGACGTTGGCGACAACCGTGAGACAGCAAACGGCGACGGCGAGGAGCGTGCCGTGCCAGTTTTCAAACGAGTAGGCGGGCTTGTGAATTTGGATAATTGCTTGTACCAGAGTGCCGATGAGAAACAGCCCAGACGCGTTGCCAGCTTGCAGCGCAAGAGTAGATGTCCAGCTACACAGAGAGAGAGAGAGAGAATGATGATGTTAGCATTTGCCGCCATGCGAATTCCTGGAAGGGGGGGAGGCTCTGCTTACCCCGTTAGGTAGCTCAGAAACTTTTGATACTTTTCCGGCGCAAACTCGGACACCCAGTGGTACTGCGCGCCGGCAATGGGGGCCATGCTCGACATCTCGGCCAGGCTGAGCACCACGGGGACAAAGGCACAAAAGATCCAAATGTTGGAGTACACGAGCGCGGGGAGCCCGCCGTCCCGCAGCGCCGGCGTGATCTGGTACAGAGTCATTTCCCAGGCGGCCGTGGCCATGCCGACAAAGGACACCATCGAGAAGACGCGGTAGTGCCGCACGAGCTCCTGCCTCCGGCCCATGCGCTTCATGGCCTGCGCATCGTCGTATGTTGACTTGTAGACGTCGTCGGATTCCTCGCAGATGATGCCTTCTTCGCGCGCATGCTCCCGCGACGCCGGCGACGTCACGGCAATATCGCCTTCGGCCTTTTCGCCATGGTGGTGCTCCTGTATACTATCCTCGGAAGTCATGTTGGCGATTGCTCTGGTGTTAATCTCTGAAAGAGATGGGTCTTCGGTTCGATCCGCCTCGGTCATGCCAGCACAGACCAAGACATGTAGGATAATGTGACGATGGAGAGAGCAGAGATTCGGCCACAGTTTAATATAGTTAGGCAGCTACGGAGACATGATCAGACTGAAAAAAAAAAAAAAAAAAATCGGCTACATCGAGGTGCATGTGGAAATGGATTCGAGCCAGCTACAAAAAACGGTGTGCAGGTTTGTAGTGGAATGCCACAGGGGTCTGAGAAACTGACAATTGCTGCTCCAGCTATAAAATGCAGCCAACATGGTGATATACAGATGGGCAGCGAGAAAAATATGAACTGTTGTTGCCGTTGCTCTCCACTGTCTGGCAAGAAACATCTTGTCATATCAGTGAGAATACGACTGTAACCGGTGTCTACATCGATTGCGGAAAAAAAAAAAAGAAAAAGAAAATAGTTAAAGACAGCAGGTTCTTCAGCGTCCAGGATGAACCGTTACAATCGAGGTGGATGAACGCCAAGTCGAATAAGAGTACCAGTAATCCGTAGATAATGAAAGCAATAACTTGGGGCCCAGGCCGATGGGTAGTGGGCAAAAGGTTAATGGCGAGATGGATGGAAATTGAATGGGTCGCGTGGGCCGCCGGCTGCGCTCAGTTCTCAGGCAGTCTCGAGGTAAAAGTGAGTTTATTATCTTACCATCGTTATATTTGATGTGGGACTATAGGACGGCGGAAGCTGGGATCAGGCCAGGATTGCCCAGAGTGAATGGCGGAGACTTCGTTGCAAGGGAGATAGATGCTTGGCTGCTCTTCAAGCCAAGAGGGTGTAATATTGAAGAATTGCGAGCCTGATACCAGCTTGAAAGACAAGGCTACCAACTTGATGTATGAATAGTTGTGTTGACCATTACCATTGACGAGTCACTCACACGGAATGTAGATTGAGAATCCATCTTCGTTGTTGCTTGCTACCCGTTAGCTCTTCAAGTTGACTTTTGACAAGCTCTTTTTGAATAACGAAATCCGCTTTCTTTGCATGCCTTGTTGCCACCATCACTGTTGCCATGGTTCCGATGTTCAGGTACCGCAAATAGCCGCGCGACACTGCGACACCTTGTAAGCGGGTGTATACGCGGCAGCCATCGACCTGCCAGTGCGCACGTCTTTGAGCAATCAGCTTGCCTGCTGCACTAGAGACCAGAAATAAAGTGTAATGTGTAGCACTGAAGAATGAAGAATAAACTCCCGATGCAAAGCCTAACAAGGCCTATCGAGTTGTCGCCTTGCTGAAAACCCTCAACGCCAGCCAGACCACGGCTGCCCTTTGATAGAATCATCGCACTGTACCTCGCATCATCCTCGCGTAGACTGATACATCAAGCCGCGAGCTGACCAGGCTCCGATCCCACGCTCCCCGACTCCTTTCCAAATGTCAGCTGCGTATTCCTGAACGGAACCAGCGCCAGCACCACCGCCTCGGCATAGTAGCTCTGGCGCGTAATGGCGTCCCCCGTGAGGATGCCCACGGTGCCCGTCTGGTGCTTGGAGTTTGTCTTGCCGTGGAGGAGATTGTCCGCGTCGCCCAGCTCGAGGCCGCGGCGCAGCAGCTCCGTCGTCTCGCGCGGCAGAAAAAAAGTTGCCGTGCGTGCCCGGCCGACGGTGCCATCCTGCGCCAGGACCACGATCCACGCAAACGCCTGGACCTCGCCCTCGGCGGTCGTGTGCACGCCGCCCTCGAGCCCGACGCAGTACAGGGCCGCCGGGTCGAGCTCCTGCGCGTTGCGCGCCCGGTTGAGGGCGCCCTGGAGCGTCTCCTGGTCCGAGAGGGGCTGGTCTGCCACGCCGGAGCCGACGCTGCGGGCCTCAAATGCAAAGTCGACGTCCGGGAACATGCGCTTGAAGCCTTCCTGAGTCGCCAGCATCTTGAGAGGATTCTTGGACGCCACTATGACGTTGCGACCTGTCATTTTGACCATGCCGGACAAGAACTGTATTTTTCTTTGATCGGCCTCTGATGCAGGATTCCCTCGCAACATGTAAATGTTTTTTACTTTGTTCTCCAGCTCTCGGAGCTATTTTGGCTGGCTTAAAAATAATTTCGCTATTAACGCGCTCTGCGTTGGCTTGCGGAGGGTGGCCGCAACTCGAGTCACGCACTAGGTAAATACTGAGCAGGAAACTACCCACAGCCTAGCTTTATTCATTACTGCACCACCCACACATAAAGACGGCAGTCCTCGAACGCCAAGGGCAGCCACCCAAAGCAACATCATCGAATGCAATCATTATGACAAGAGAATCAGCGGACGACGTAGTCCTGTACGGCTCGGATGCCGATTTCAAATCACTAATCACGCAGAGCCCGCGCCTAACGTCCCATGGTGGAATTGCACTGTTATCAGACCGATTCCTCGCCAAAGCCTACAGGCCGGACTGCCTCGCCGATACGATGAAAGCGATCGAAGTTGCGCAATCTCTCGGCATACGAACACCAAAGATAATACGGCCGATACAGTATTTAGACATGGAGTTCCTCGTCATGGAACGAATCGAAGGGCGGACAATAGAAGACGCCTGGCCTGGCCTAGGCTGGTATGTGTCTCTACGCCTGGCCTTCCAGCTCCGCCGCTTCGTCTCGCTGATGCGATCTATTACCTCGGACACTGCCGGATCCGTTGTCGCAGGCAATTGCAGGTCATTCTGGTTAGATGACCGATTTGGACTACCTGCAAGGGCGACCGTCAGATATGTCATGGATTTTTTGGCCTTCTGGACGGACTTTAGATCTATCAGGCATGAATATAAAAAAAGCAGTCGCGATCACGCAGTTTTGCAAGGGTCTTCAGATCTAAGGGTGGACATGTTTGTGCTCACACACCATGATCTTGCACCGCGTAATATTATGGTCAACACGTCAGGAGATGCATGGCTGATTGACTGGGATCTCGCCAGGTACTACCCAGTCTATTTTGAGTATGCATCTATGTCGAATTTCAAGATGCCAGAGAGCTGGGGCTATTTTGCTCGGATGCGTTGGTGGATTTTTGCATGGCTTGCGGCTGGGCGATTTCAGAAGCAAAGTAAACAGCTCTGGACAATCAGAACAAAGTTCCTGCGGTTTCCCGTAGGACGGCGGCTCAACATCAAAGCAAAAGTCACTCAGCCGAGATTCGAACAAGCTGAAAGCGAGTGAAACGGGAGGGAAACGATGGCTTTTATGTCTGGCGTTTCACCACACATCCACCAGTTGGCGGCCTACGTCGAGGGCACTGTGATCATTCTGCGGCTCGGACCACAAGTAACGATGTGACCGGCGGCTACAAAGGGTAAATGATACATGATAAACTTACTTTCTTCTTAAGGTATGATTGCTGAGTACAACTGCACGGCATCATAAGCCAATCGTCATGCTTGTTAACAAGCCTCTCATGGGCAATGACTTCTGTCACAAATTTTCCACTTTTGGCGAGGTCAAGAAAATCTCACCCAAAATGAGCAAAACTTGGGTGAGATTTTTCTCGCTACAATATGTGAGCCATACCTCGCCAGAAAAAACCATCTTCTGACGTCGATGGCTTAGGCTCTTTTCTCTATTCGCGGTCCTGCGCGAATGCCGTTTGCCCGTCCGAGTCAATCGTGTGGCCATCTCTTGTAGCAGTACGGCATATTGTACGGCATCGAGGCCTGAGAGTCATCAACATCAAATTCAGCTTGCATTTAGACCACTTGTCCAATCATAATTAGTGCTTGACAGACCTCTTTTATCCTACCTCTCACATTGATCCCAGTGGCAGTGGTCATGCTAGACTTACCAGTAACCTTGACGAGAGGGTCCGTGCTCCACTCTTCCCCTAATCTCGAAACGACCGCCCTCATGTTCCTGCAACTCGAAATTAAAAAGTGCACGTCTCGTCATCCTGATTACATTACTCCATTATCACTCGACGCACCGAATCATCGCCATTGACGATTGTATACCTAGCAGCAGCAGTCGCGCGCAGTCAAAGCTCCCGGCCCGTGCCGATAGACCAAAAGCTTTCGGTCCGAGCTCTTTTGAGGCCACTGGCGTTCCACCCGCAACTTGCCGGTCCACGCAAAAGCCGCCGACTCGAGCAATTGACTGGCTGTCTAGCACCGCACTCTTAAAGATACTGCTTCGGCCCATAGCCTGAGCCAAATTGTTTCCGGAAATCGACATAACAGAAAGCCGTACCATCAGGTCAATTGGTCGCCGAATCGCCACTCCTGCTCGAATAGCCTGCACTACGATTGCTTTCCTTAGACGGGCAATACCACAGCAACCATGACAGGGAACGACGGCCCTGGCGACAGCTTTACCAGAGACCTCGAGCGCGGTCGCGATGAGAATGCTCCTCGTCCATCCAACGTCTCTGCCGGCGAGGGCATCGGCTCCGCTCTGTCTTCGACAAACTCCTCCATCATGGGCGACGATATCCAAGCCGACCTTGGTGAGGAATGGGGTCCTCGCCATCCATGCTATCCTCATATGAACCCTCACGTCCCCGTCGACTCGCCGGAATACGCCACAACAAGAATCATCCGAGTTCGCCGCGACTGGCTTCTCCACGGCGACCTGGCCCCGGCTTTTTCAAACCTTTACCCCGAGATCTTGGACCCTGCCGGCATTTCGGAGCAGGAATTCAGAAAAGTCATTGGCAGGCTCAACGCTGAGCTAGGCGCAACATTTAATCCGTATGCCGGGCGCAACGTCGTCGATAGCGTCATGGGGGCCCTCACCGGCTGGCTGTGGGATGACCTGGGCATGACGGCATCCAAGAGGAGGCTGGCTGCCCTGGAGAAGTGGATTGAGCAGTGGAATTCGGAGATGCAAAAGTCGGTGTCTACTGATGACAGCGGACTTGCGGCGCCCAAAATAATTTCCCTCCGCAAAACAGGATACATGACTGTGAGTTGAGCAGTGTGACTCGCTTCATCATGCAAGGTTTATACTGACATGAAGTCAAGCTCGACATTCAAATACCGGATCCCGAAATTGCGCCGGCTCCTAGTACGGCTGGTGGGAACGATTCCAGGACGGTGCTGCCGACGGAGCCGGTCTCTGCAATGCCCGTATAGTACGTACAGACGGCAATGGAGGCGTCGGTAACGGATATTCTCTTTTTAATTTGCACACATATTGAGCGCGAACACGAAAGCGTTTTGGGGCGGAGTAGTTCTTTTCAAGCAAAAGAGCGTTACAAGCTGTTTTTTTGAACGGTGTTTAAACGCCATGTTAATTCTGATACCACTGACATTGTCGGCGTTTTGGGGGATTGCTTGGTATTTTCTTTTCTTGAAGCTTTACCACATCCACGGCTGTGGTTGCTCTACATGGTCCTTTTAGGCCATCATCTTTTGCTCCAAATATAATACGACAGAAATACATTGTTTAGGAATTGCAAATGCCAACATCATGTTACAACGTAACACCAGCTAGCACCGGCACCGGCCCCGCGGCAGTCAAAACTTGATGACCAAACTTGGCACGCCACGAAAGCAGAAACTAGCTTCCTTCATAGGGCCAGCGTTTTAGTTGGAATATCGTAGATCCGCGGCGGAGCACAATCGAGAACTCACTCAGACTTGTTTCTGGTTCGCCTTTCTACTTGTCCCACCCCACAGACAAGGGCAAACGGGTAGAGATGTCGTATTTGCGAGGGTCAAGCGTGCGCGCATCGCGGCTGTGCATCTAATTCTTTCGCTTTAGAGGCTTGCCCGGGCCGACATGTCTGTTTGACCTCGAGGTGATCCTTTTCTGGTGAATTGTTTCTTCTTTTCTTTTTTTTTTCGTGACACCCACCGCCCGTCCGGGAAAGCCATGACTACCGTCACCGCCGTCGACTTGGGCCCGCAACGGCCCCGCAGCGGCGCGCCGTCGCAGCCGCAGTCTTTCGATTCATTCTTGGGCAGTACTTGATCATCGGTTTTGGCATTACTTGCATACTGGCCTACCTTTGCCCTTGTAAGCGTCCTCTTGCGCTTTTTTTGTTCTTTTACTTGTCGTCTCTTTCCCTCCGTTTTATGCGGCAAGCTTAGGGCCCGTCCGATCCGTGGCCGGCCGTTCTCACCAGAATCCGCCGCAGATGTCGTACCGCCCACAAGAGGCAACCTATCGGCAAAGGTGCGCGAGGCCAACACCAGATCACTTCTCGCTTCAGCGGCATATATGCAGGACTGTAGATGCTTGGAAAAGAAATTTGAATTCTTGTTTGTGATGATTTTTCAAGTTCCTTAATTATATACAATAGGATGAGTGTACAATGTTCAGTGTCGACTTTCTTGCTGTACTAAAGTCAACTGGCGCTTTCCATGACAAAGGTCCATTTGCTCTTGGCAATCTCATTAAAACTGCCTTGTCACTTTTAAAAGTCTTTTTTTGTCTCGGGAAGCAATCATCTGGCCAGGTGCCAATCAAGCGCAGAGAGTAAGGACCACGGAAGCGTCGGCGCGGCAGACGTGCGTGTGGTTCCCGCCCAGAGGCACGCCCTTGTCCCACTGGACGGCAGGGCACGTATCGTCGTCGCTGGCGAGGCGCAGCTTGTAGCCCTTGAACGGGTCGCCAAAGACGTCGCTGAGGTCGTACCATATGTTGGGCGGGGTGAGGCTGTAGGCAAAGTTTGTCTGGGGCTTGCCGGTGAAGAGGCCGTCGCGGTCGCGCGTGATTTTGAGGGTGCGCCCGCCCGTCTTGGGGTCGACGGCAAAGGGCTCCGCGTAGGACTCGCCCTTGGCCAGCGTGCGGCCGACGGAAATGTCCTTGCCGACGGACCACAGCGTGACTTCAAAGTCGCACTGGTTGGTGACCTTGGCGAGGCCGGTGGCGGAGGCGAGGCCGGCGGCGACGGCGAGGATGCTGAGATGCTTGAGCATGGTAAAGGTTGGTTTGGGGCGTTTTGAGGGGGGAGGTGTCAGGTGTCAGGTGTGAAGAGTGTGTAAGTGGTGAGTGTTGGTGTTTTTAAAATCCAGGGAGGGGATGATCAGATATTTATATGGGAGTAAAGACATGACAGTTCTTTTAGGCTAGAAGCTCTGTCAGCTCTGATTCAAGGGTCACGTCGCTTCACAAAGCAGCCCAAAGACGTCGGTGTTACTGGTACTTTCCTAAGACGGACGGAAAACGAACAAGTCTAGGCTGCATCATGGGCCGTATTGAATCTCGGGGTCTTGGGCCGCTAGCTCGATCTCGGCTGACAGCGGAGCTCTCAATACGAGCCGTCCAGGGTCTCAACAAGCATGTCTTTGCACATGCATGGATTCTTATGGAACTACTGATAATTTAGCTGACGTTGCGACTGCAAAGTGAGCAAAATCTCGTATTGTGATCAATGCCAAGGCATAGCAAACCAGATGCCACTTTGCTGGCTCTTTGTTTGAATGGTTTTCATTCATGATGGCCATCAATATGAAATCCGGGCACAATAGTTCAATGCCGTCTCTCAAGTCTTTACGTCACACGCTGCTGCTATCAAGAACAAGAAACTCGGGAATTGCTTTGTCTTCCGGGGCTTTACGTCCGATTCAATGCCAAGCAATAGTAGTCTTTTTATTTTCTTCCTAATTCTCAATTGTTGATAGTCTTGATACGAGCCAAAGGCCGATCAAGGATCACCTGGCCTATGGCGGGTCCCCCCCATGAAGCCAAGATCTACATCGACACTGGGGGGGCGCGCCCCAGAGGGCTGAACATCGTATTTCTTGACCAGACTAGGCTCGGCAGACGTCAAAACCCGCCGATGAGCCGATTCTCACTATAGCATCAAATGAGATTCTGCCTGAGCACTTTCCCCGCGGGACCGGTCCGATTATAGTGCTCGCCAAACGGGTCACATTACGGAACCACGCCGCCGCCAAATCAAGCAGGAAGATGCGGGAGCCGCTGCGGTTTGTATAGCGCATGTGAGTGCGTTGTCTCAGCCCTTTCCACCCAGAGGTCTCGGCATATTCAGGCGGCCTTGATCCCGGGAAGCAAAGTGGTAGAAGTCTCAACTCCAACAAATCTCTAGAGCTGTAAAGTGGCAAACTAGGCGCTCGGTGTAAACGCCAAGACGGCCTCTAGAACCAATCCTGATTAATATGCTGGTTGTGCTATTAATAACTGCCCGCAGGATCCAGTTGGGCTCGGCCGACGACATGATGCCACGGAGGGCCTTGTGACGACAAATCGCCATTGCTACTCACTACTGTAGCATTTGGGCGTATACCTGATGGGTGGCATCATCGGCACTAGTAGGTGTCATTTTTGTACAATGACAGCCGAGAGTATCCGTTTCGCCTCCCCTGATTCTGTCGCTAGCACGAGCCAAAAAGAGGGGGGGGAAAGGTCTCGAGCGAGTAATATTGGCGGTGCGTCCTTTTGACGCGCCGTGCTATTCGATAATGGAACATGATGGCCACTTTCTATGCAGAAAGCGTGGTGCAACATCGTATCGGTGGCTGTCAGGGCTGCTTCATATATCCGTCGACCCAAGTCTTCCACTAGCAGAAAGGAAGCTGCTGGGATTGCCACCGATGTTGATTGGTGCGTTGATTATCATGCGAATACGATGCTAGCCAGACTGATGAGGGTCGAGGAGTTTACGGTATCTCGGCATGGCGAGCTGTTCCTCTGATAGGAATGGACGCTGACAGCGTCTTGACCTAGATTAACCTAAATTGAACAAGGGAATAGCATTATTCTATTGTGTTTTACTGGTTTTCATTAAACATGACTGGATCGGAATTTTCGGACGACACTCTTCAATTACGAACCCAAAGATACATTTCAACGGCAATGTTCAATCACGACCCTCAAGATCAAATAATCGCCCCAAAACTCCCAGTCACCCAACAGCGCCATCCCCTGTCTGTACATACGCCAACAGTAAACATCTCGTCTGTCTCCTTTATTGTGTTTCGACTTGTTCCTCTCCCCTCTCGTCTAGTTTTCGTTTTCCAGAGGCTGGCGTCGGCATGTCCACGTCTTCCATGTCGCTGCCATCCGAGTACTCTATAATCTCCCATTCCACCTGCACGCGGCCATCCTGCGATTCGTGCCCGCCGTGTCGGCGCCGCAACTTTCCCAGTCTAGTACCCTCGATGAGCTCCTCGAACCAGGGCACGCCAAACGATTCCCTAACAACGGCGGCCTCGCGCTCACTGGGCTCATCCTGGTCGCCCGCATCCCCGGCCGGCGCGGACTCGTCCGAGTCGGTATCGTCCGGTATCAAGCCCAGCGCTTCCAGATCGTGCAGGTCCTGGCGCAAGAGGCTGCCGAGTGTCAGGTGAATGTACTCGGCTTCGGTGGCGGGGCTCTCGGACCAGTACGACAGCTGCGTGCCGCAGTAGCCGCAAAAGTAGCGCCGAAAGTCCTGTTCGTCTGGGTGCGTGTAGGAGCGGCGGATCGTCGCGTGCGTCTCGTCGTCGTAGTAAGCGTAGGTGGCGCTCTTGTACCAGGTCAGGGGAACTCTGATGTAGGCCGGCAGCGGCGTAGCGAGAGAGGCTTCTGGGCGCTGTCGGTTAGTGTTGTATGCGTTGGGCGCGGCGCGGAGGTATCATCAAAATCTCGGTCGCGATGACGATTTAATCGGCGCCAAATTCGCTCCCTGTGTGAGCAAACTGCTAGGGTGCGACGTACCATGAGTAGTGCTTGGGTTGAATAGCACTTGAGCTTCATCGACCGAGTCCTCGGGGACCACAATCAAGTAGCGATTACGGCCGCATTGGCAGGCACCGCGTAATGGTCGCAACGAGCTCATGATTTAAACTTTGGTTCTGGATGATGCCGATCAAGGCAATTGGCAATGGGGAAATTTTGCGATAGATTGAGATGAAATGCGGCTGCGTCAGGCAGGTGGCGTGTTTTGGTGAAAATGAGGGGCCAGAAGCCGACTGGAGCTCCGCTGGCAGTAACGATTGAAGCTTGTATGACGAAAGCGGAGGATACTCTCCACCCCACATACATAGTTGTGGAATTGAGGCAACAGAACAGTAATCTGGCAGCGATTCGAGGTATGACATCTTTTTTTTAGTTTACTTGAGATCATTTGTAGTTGATAACCAGGCAACGAGTGTTGATGTTATTGTGCGGAGGGCCGCGTTGGTACTTTGGGTTTCTCTTTGCGGGCAGACTTGTCGATTGTTTCGCTGCAAAACAAAATGAACAACGACGACAGATGATGCTCATATCAGATGGCAGAGCTATCGGGCATTGACTAGATACTGGTCTCTCCTTGGGGTGCCGAGATCTCGGTGCAAGGCCAGTGGTAGTTTCAGTGCCGCTAGCAACATCATCACAAATACCATGCTGTGTTATTGGGGGTGACGATTTTCCCTTTGTCATGTCAAATTTACCTGTTTTGTATCTAGTGTACATAATAGAGAAGAAACTACCCCTTCTACATCCACTGTACTTTGGACTTGTAGACTGACTATAGCAATTCTGCCTCTTGGAATTCTCCATTGCATCGTCTCCAACTTGGAAAGCAACAGAAAGTGGAAAGAAAACTCCCGAATCTATGTAAAGTGTACATGCCATGCGCCCTTGAAATGAAAGAGAAAACAAAAAGTGGAAAGGAGAGTCAATCGCAACACGTTGGAAATAGCTCGTTTAATCTGCTTCCGCAAGCTGCATAATGAGGCGCGCCGCCATGTCCAAGAACGGAAATGGGCTCATTACCTCCTTCTCCTCCAACAGCATGCCGTCGGCCGTCTCGTACCCCGAACATTTGAAATCCACAAGATAAACGCCCTGCTCCATCTCGTAGATTTGAATGCCCAGGTGCAGCGCGACAAAGTCCCGCTTCTGCGCGGCCTTGCCCTCGAGCACTTGGTATGTGTCGGGCATCTTGGTTTCAGCCTTCCCCTCGGTCTCTGTTGGTGTGCTAGCGTTTGTGCTGCGCATAACTGCAACGAGAAAGTCAGTACTGGTGTTTGGCTGCGGGGAAATCATGTTCAGGAACCAACGTACTCTTCGTCTCCCAGCGCACGCGAATGTGCCAAGGATCGGCGGGGAGCTTGTATCGCTGGGTAGGGTCCTGCCCGTCCAAAGGATCTTGTTGCTCCTCCTGACCTGGTGTCTCTCCTTCTTGTTGCCGCAACCTCGCGTAGTCCTCGTCTGGTATATAAGCGGCGCCGAGCTTGTACAGAGCCTTGTGGATGCACAGCAGTGCCTCCCACGGTGCATTGCGCGACCGGATACCGAATTGCCAGCGAATGGGCTTGGTCTTCTTGGGCGGGTTGATCGGTGTCATGCCCTGTGGTCTCTTGATTCCTTCCTCGAGCTGTTTTTGCGAGCGCGAGTGAGGCTTGAGACGTCGAGCGGCCTCTTCCTTTTCGGCATCGGTGCGAGCCGACGACGGCTCGTCATTGATAGCTGTCTCGTCTGATTCTGTGCCTTGTTTACCTGATTTGGCACGCTCCATGTAATCTTTGTGATATGTGCCAATACTCGAAGGCAGGATGCCAACCTTGCTGACGTATGGGCGGGGCGGTTGTGGGATCCCCGATCGTACCGAAGACATGCTCATGACAGGACTACCTGCTGCCGTCTCAGCGGCACTCGTTTCAACGAGTTGGCTTACCTGCATCATTTTATTTTCGCGAACAATCATGTATGCATCTTTGATAGCAGAGGGCTCCTCTGATTGGAGAGCCTCTTCAACATCCATCTTTCCATACCCCATGGTTTTGCTGATCTTGTCGGTCACCTCGTTGTGTAGACGTTCTTGCACCTTGACAGAGGCATTGGGAGCAATGTCGCTCTTCTCGATCGCTCTGTTGGGATCCACGCCTGTGTTGAAGAATTCCTCGACAGGAGGCTGCAGGTAAGCGGGAAGATCAGTCATGAACCATGGATCCTGGCGGATATCCTCGATGGTGGCACGCTGAACAGGATTCACGACTAGCATTTTCTTGATGAGGTTGGCGGCACCGCTTGGCATCCACTGAGGCATGCTATATGTTCCTCTCGCAATCTTGGCAAAGAGGCTGGGGATGTGCTCATCGTCAAAGGGCAGGCGTCCGACGAGCAGGACGTAGAGGATGACACCACAGCTCCAGACATCGACTTCGGGGCCGGCGTAGAGTTTTCCACCAATGACCTCTGGTGCAGCGTAGTTGGGACTGCCACAAGACGTCTTGAGAAAGTTTCCGTCCGTCATGATATTGCTCAAACCGAAATCGGCAATCTTGACATTGAGATTTTCGTCAAGGAGCAGGTTCTCGGGCTTGAGATCGCGGTGAACAATCTTGTGGCGATGGCAATACTCGACGGCGCAAAGCATTTGTTGGAAGAAACGTCGGGCTTCAGCTTCCTTCATCCGGCCGTTTTGTACAATGTAGTCGAACAATTCGCCACCGGCGTATTCGAGGACCATGATGATTTCGGTTTGTGTTTTGATGACGGTGTATCTGTGCAGATTGGACATTAGCGTGCGGCGGAAGGCCGGTGATGTTTTTGGGACTTACAATTTGATGATATGAGGATGTCTTAGTAGCTGTAGGTACTCAATCTCGCGCTCGACGCGGCCCACCATATCACGACTGATGAGCTTCTTGCGGGCGATAATCTTGAGAGCGACCTGTTGGCCGGTGCCGATGTGGGTGGCTAGTCTGACCTTACCAAACGAGCCTTCGCCCAGCGTGCGAATCACCTTGTAGGCACCGATACGTTGCTCCGTCTTTGTCTTTTCCTTGGGGGGAGCACCGACAGTCTGCGATGCTGGCTTTGGCGGTCGGTCGGCATCATGGTGATGGTGGGGTTGGTGCTGCTGCCGACGGACGTGCGTCGACGAGAGCGAAATGGTAAGCTCCTCGTCATCAAAGCCTCGGTGAGCCATGCTGATAGGAATTCCGAGCGGACGAGGGGGAAGCGGCCAGGTTCGCAGCGGTGGACGGCACCGCAGATATCGTGAGATTTTGAGATAGGTATGTGTTGTGTCGTGGAGAAGGGCGGCAACGGGGACATTTGGGCAGCCAAGGCAAGCTCGAGCTAATAAGCTGGAGAGAGGTTGAGGCGGGGTTGTAGTAATTGCTGGGGAATCTCGGTGGGAGAGCTGGGCGGGTATGTGGTGCTGGGCCTGCTGGCACTGCCGGGCCACTGCCGGGCCACTGACTGCACTGGGATTAGGCGGATTTTGGTGTCTGTGAAGGCGCTGTGCTGATTGATGATTACCGATACATTACCTGCTTGGTACGCATGGGGGGGTGCCTGGGATGATTTTTCTGCCAACACGTGTATAAGCCATCTTCTGATTCTAACCTCGTCTAGCATATCTCTGGACACTGCAACGTGTTTTACAGATGAAGTTCTCATCAGGAGTCGGTCTATACACACGTTGACAGCAAACCTACCACAGGGGCTCTCTCATGCACTCCTCCGCCACTAGGTAGTTAGGTACCTAGGTGCTGGTAGGTAACTACCTAGGTACGGATACCTATGCCATATTATTCTCAGCTACGTCACCAATCACCCACCCTACACAGGACTTCTCGCATGCATGATACATGTCAAAAAGTAAAGATGATGGGGCAATTATTACGAAAATATCTTCTTTTCTCTTTGATCTCCATATTTTTTCATCTGCAAAATCTTTACTGCATTATAGAATCTCATCGTGGCGCGGGGCTGGCCAACGGGTTCTACAGCTGGTGGCAACGAAAGGATGTAAACGCAGACATAAGGTCCTAGCCAACGTTGGGACAGCAGGACTCTGCCCAGCTACAGACATAGTTGATTTGATGTTGGTTCGGGATTCAACTGCCCGCTGAACGTAGTCATTCGACACCGATTTCGGATTAGCAGTCCTTGTAAAATCAGCCCGTTGATAGCGCCAGTATACATACGGTGGTCCGGATGCGCACCACTTTGCCTACAATAGGCGATTGAGCGTGACGGGAGGCTCCTCTGCCACGGATCAGATTTTGTTAAATTCTACCCCCGCTTGTCGCATTGTATTTAAAAACGTAATTACAATGAGAACCCCCCTGCAATTGTTCGACATCATCGTCAAGGTAGGGCAACATCTTTCTTTCTCTCCAAAATCGTTGACTCGCCAACTGACGGAGTGAAGCTGAATCTCCACGACAATGTCACCGGTCACAAACGCCATGCTAAATGCTAAACGGGAAAAGGACTGCATCACGATTACAACAGAGCGAAAGTATTTCCATGCCGATGGCTCGTTCGTCAAGCGCAGCTTACGACCTCACGAATGGCAACATAGCCCTTTTCGAGGCTTACTGTGCATTCCCAGACTCGGCAATGAACGTTTGTTAAATGAGGCGGCAGCCCTGCGATTCATCGCCAAAAACACAGACATACCCGTGCCAAGGGTGCATGCCTGCTTCGAAGATGACGGAGCTATTTGTCTAGTTACCGAGTATATTGAGGGAGTTACTATGGCTGATCTAGAACCGAAAGAGCGTAAAGTTGTCGAGGCGGAAATAGAAGGCTACCTTGAAACACTTCGAAGCCTCTCGTCTGACGCGTGGGGGGGACCTTCTGGACTGGTAAGCGCCTCGCCTGCACTTTGTCCTTTTTTGTTTTTTGTTCTACCACTGACTAACATCGGTAGGTTATCCCGCCATATCGGGTGCTAAAGCACCCTGTCCGTGTACAGTGGGTGATGCGGCCCAGAGTTGCCAAAGATTTGGTTTTCTGCCACAACGACCTATCCACGCATAATGTCATTGTAGATCCAGAAACCTTGAAAGTCAATGCCATTATTGATTGGGAATACGCCGGCTATTATCCCCAGGAATTTGAAGGCATGTTCTTTCGCCGCCCGGGCCCATCTGCCGCGCTTGATGGAGAGATCAACGACGAAGAGCGGCTGCTGAAAATTATGTACGAAAACGAGCAAGAAGAACAATGATAAATTTCTTCGAGCTCCCAAGCTGGAATACCATACATGTAACAACTGCGATCCTAGTAGGACCATCCGCAATCGTGACTCGGGTTTGAGAGAACATAGGAACCTGGAAAAACCTTAGCAGCCAGCAAATTTGGGTGGCGAGCTCTAAAGAAAGGTCACCGAAAAGTAAAGCAGACGATAACAAAGACGAGCTATGACATGATGTGGCGAGCCGCCAACTAATCAGCGCCTTTAATATATACCGAAATAAGACATTACCAAGCGAAGCCTGACCAGCTTCATGGATTTCTCGCTCGCGCCTGAGAAATCTTGAACAAGCGATCGATTTCTTGTCACATGTGTGATGCGAAAGGTCTCGGTAAGCTCTGTTTTACAGGGTAAATCTCCAATAGTTTACTCTATATCAATTAATACACTTGCAGACTGAATCGTCAGAGTCACTTCCCCTGCTCACTCGCCTCCTCCTTCTTCAAGCGCTCTATCAATTTCTCTCGGATAAATGGGGTCAAGCCCAAGCTTGTCTGTCAGCACCGGTGTCACGAAAGTCGACGAGGACCAAACTTACATTCCGTCATTCGTCACCGGACGATAAGTGCCGCTCGGCTCTAGTTTGCCGGAGATCTTACCCGAGTCGTCGACCTCGACACTTCCTAGGATGTCCTCCGGCCAAGCGATTCTCCCAAACTCAGGCGGGTGTCTGCGGTCACCTAGATGAACAAACGAGCCAATGCCTGCTCCTCCGGCGCCGCCCTGCCCACTCGCGCCTTGCGGTTCAGAACGTGCGCCCTTGCGACGAGGGTTGCCGCCTCCAGGGCTGAACTGGAAGTTCGGAGGCGTTGCGAGCGCTCGAGCCTGGCTGGTGACATCCTCGTCGAGATGACCGTATTCGCGGAGCACCTCATCTAGGATCTTGAGAAAATGCTTATTCTCGGTGAAGCTCCGAGGTGTGGGCGGCATTTCTGTTGTCGTGCCAATGGCCAGCCGCTTTGATGGAGGATCGCTCTCCAGGTATGTTAAAATACTCGAGGTTGACGATGGGTCTTTAAAGACGCGCTACGATTTTGTTAACATTGCGCAGAGACCCGGAACAGAGTAGGCTCACAATGTGCTTGTTATCTTGAAGAGTTGACACCGTGCGCCTGAGCGACGCCAGAGTGCGCAACGGGGCTCGATATCGTAGCGCAAACATTTCGACGCTGTACGGAGGAAATTTGTCGTCGCAAATTCCCAGTGTCGCATTTATATACTCATCGAAAGATCGGCCTCATGAGCTCACCATGATGCTCACACAGCGATTTGGCCGCTGACCCCACAAAAGCGGGTTATGCATCAATCAGAAATCAATTAGACCCCAGACGCGTCGACGCGGTAGGTGCTTGGCAGCTCGGCGCGTCCACCAGCTAGGTAGCCAGACCGTTTAAGAGCCTTGCTCTAGTTACGGAGCAGACTTTGCCGTATTAATTCATCTTTGTACGAATCTTTGAAGTTACCGAGCCGAAATTCTGTCGCGAGAATGGATAAAACACCAGCGCCTATATTTCGTCGGAGAAATATCCATATACCCTCTTCAGCGCTTCCCTCATCGTCGCCGTCATTTGCGACCCCAGTGCACCCATTGAAGCCGTTCAACGTCAATGCTCCCAAAGCCGGCATACTTCCTATTATCCTCCCGCCTGCGACATTACGACCTCTTGCTTTTCGAACGTTTACCAAGAAACATTCTCTGACCCTCACATCCTCCGCGCTGTCAGAACTGGCCTCCTTCATCGGCAGACACTGCGGATCGGGATGGCGCGAAGACGGGCTTGCAGAGAGGGTGCTTGAGGAGGCCGCAAGAAGCTGGAAGAATCGCAATGGTGGCGCCATTGTCGACGGGACAAGTAAAGAGCTCCACGAGATCCTAAAAACACTAGAAGGGAACATGAGCGGTGGCAAGATCGTTGGGCCAGGAAGAGGACTGCCCCGCGGCGACAGCATGCTTGATATCAACCCCGGCGACTCATTCAATACCCGACTTGGTTTGCGTCCCACGGGGCCTATAAGAGAGGATAGTAATGCTAGTTTCGGCTTGTCCGGACTCGGCGTGCAGGAAGGAGAGGAAGAGGAAGACGAGACCAATGACCCTCGCGGGTGGCTACAAATCATTGATGCTTTCGAGCAACCACGACTGTTTTATAACGTTGAGAAGAAGCACTTTGAGAGGTATCATACTACTTGACATGGGGACCACGATACGGGCTAACATCTTCAGGGACACGACAAAACCCTCACTCCTACCACAAGCATCACACAAAACTGCAGCCTTTCGCAGCCGATACCATGTCATCCACCAACGACTGCTTCGAAACGAATCCTTTCAAACCTCGACCGTTTCCTCTTCCCGATCCCGCGCACTCCAAAGAACATCCTCGAACCCCCAAAGTTTAAAAATAACACCCATAGCGAATATGCTCGGGCGTCACGGCAGCAACCACATGCTTCTCGGGCAACTCAACATCCTACCTACCGGTGAGCTGGCTATCAGTGACCTGACAGGCACCATTGCTCTGGAAATCAAGCAAGCCGTCGCCGTCCCTGATGACTCGGCCTGGTTCTGCCCGGGCATGATTGTTCTCGTGGACGGCGTGTACGAAGAGGTGGAAAAGTCCATTGGCAACGGCCTCAGCGGCAGCAACGGTGTCGGAGGTACACTGGGTGGCCGTTTCAAAGGCTTCTTGATCGGGCAGCCCCCATGTGAGAAGCGCAAAGCAACGCTCGGGATAACAGGCCCCGACGAAGCCCCAGACCACACGATAGGAGGCGGGTTCGGCTGGATCGACTTTCTCGGCGTGGGCAGCGAGCGCGCCGTGGGCCCCAAGATGCGCCGCCTTGAGCGCCGCTTGCTCGCCGCGCCCGCGGCACCTTCGTCGCTTGATGAGGACGCCGACCCCGTAGGCCCGTCCCGAGGGCGCGTCGTCGTGATTGGCGAGCTCACCCTGGACCAGCCGCGGGCGCTGCAGGCGCTGCGCAAGATTCTCGCCCTCTACGCCGCCGAGCCCGAGGGCAGCGCGCCCGTCACCTTTGTCCTCGCCGGAAACTTTACGCAGCAGGCCGTCCTGGCGCGGGGCGGCAGTGGGGGTAGCATCGAGTACAAAGAGTATTTTGACGCGCTGGCGTCAGCCCTCGCTGAATTCCCAACGCTGCTCCGGGCCTCGACGTTTGTCTTTCTGCCCGGTGACAACGACGGCTGGGTCTCGTCGTTTACGGCCGGCGCGTCGGTTCCGCTGCCCCGCAAGCCCGTGCCCGGCATGTTCACGTCGCGCATCCGCAGGGCGTTCGCCGCGGCCAACGCCGAGGCCGGCGCTTCCGCGCGCGGCGTCCCGGGCAGTGCCGTCTGGGCGTCGAACCCGAGCCGCCTCAGCCTCTTTGGACCGAATCACGAGATTGTGCTCTTCCGCGACGACATCTCAGCGCGTCTGCGCCGCACCTCGGTGCGTTTACGAAAGAAGGCGGTCGGCGGTGCTGCCCCCGCAACTCAGACGGCGGACACCATGGACGTGGACAATGAAGACGGTGCCGCGTCGCCGCCGCCGCCGCAGCCTGCCCAGGAAGAACCTGCCGTGACTACGACGACGACGACGACGACTTCGCTGCCGCAGGACGCGCACTCGGCGGAAAAGCTCGTCAAGACGATCCTCGACCAGGGCCACCTGTCGCCGTTCCGCACGTCGATCCGTCCCGTCCACTGGGACTTTGCGTCGGCGCTGCACCTGTACCCGCTGCCGACGGCATTGGTGCTCGTCGACGCCTCGGCACCGCCGTTTTGCGTCGCGTACGAGGGCTGCCACGTCATGAACCCGGGCACCGTGCTGGTGCCCGGTCGCAAGGGTGTCGGCCGCTGGATCGAGTACGAGCTGGGCAAGCTCGGTCGGTTGCGCGAGTGCACGTTTTAGAGGAGAGCCGTAGAGGCGAGGAGGGTGGTGATGAGGCTGCATTGAGGGGCCGCAATGGCGATGATGTAATGAAGAATGATTACGCAGGCATAGTTCTTGGGAGGGTAACATACATGGCTATATCAACGCTGCAATAGATGCATAATGGTTCAAGTCAATTTGTGTGGGTATAAAAGAAACATGGCTTGCTTGCTTTTTATAATACAATAAGTCCCATCCAGCAGCTACAAGTTTTGTTCGACGCCAAGATAGTTGATACAGGATGGTAATACAGAACACTAGCTGGTAATGGCTTCTAATTTCGCTTCATCATTCCAGCAACATGTCGTTTTGATGCAGCACACCAAAGAGGTTTTCAATCTCCTCACGCACCTTTTGCAAGTCCGCGGCCACCTGGGCCGTGACGAGAATGTAGGCGTACACGAGCGCGTAGTCCTTTTCCTCCACTTCGATGCTGAGTTGGGCGGGCGTCGCGCCGCTGGTGCTGCCCCTTCGTGCTTTGGCCACCGACTCCGGCACCGGCGCCGCCGCCGTGGCTTTTCCGTTGCCACTGGCCGGCTCCTGCTGCTGCTCCTGCTGCTGCTCCTGCTGCGCGGCAAAGTGATCGAGGCGAAACTGGTGAATCTTGCTTAGCAAGCGGTCCTTGTTGCTCTCAATGGTCGGGATGACGTCGGTGAGCGGGTACTCGAGCATGATGCAGGACGCAAGAACCTGAAAGACGTGGCTGATACGCTGGCACAGCAGAATGCGCTCAGCAGCGGTGAAGTCAAGCAGGGCGCGCTCGCCAGCCGACAGTGACCCTCGGTGCTCGCTAATCAAGCGCATGGCGTAGAAGCTGTCAAGAATGTGCTTCGTAATGTGCAGGACGCGGCTGTACGCTTTGTTAGGGAACGGACCGCGCAGCTCAAACTCCGACTTGGCCGACGCGCGGAGCGTCTCGAGCTTGAAGGCGTAGCGCTGCAGTGCGGCCTGCTCCTTGGCGTCCATATAGTCGCGCTTGCTGTCGCTCTCGACGAGAATGGTAAGCGGACCGCGCTTCCAGATGAGGCCCAGCTGCAGGTAGAGCACGGCGAGGCCCTCACGGAACTTGGCGCGCCCGGAGATGGGCCACAGCATGCGACAAAAGAGCATGCCCCAGACTATACCCAACGTCACGGCAATGACTCTGTGGTATGCAATGTCAAAGATGAGAGGATTCTTGCCGCCTTCGTCGTCGTCGTCGTCGTCTCGCTGCGAGAGGCTGTAAGCATAAAGCACAATGACATTGTACGCCAGCAGTGAGATTCGGCCAAGCGGTCCGTTCTTAACGATGAGAATCATGTAAAAATTTCCAAGGGCCATGAAGAAGCCGAAAATCGCAAGGGCGTAGGCGTTACCAAAACTGAGAAGCCAGGCGGCGCAAGCACAAACCGCGCCAATCAGGGTACCGAGTAGTCGTGAGAGGCCAGTCGTGTTGGATGCTCCGTTCGTCATGCCGACGACGACCATATAAGACAGCAGTCCCCATTCACCTCTCCATTTCTGATATACAGGACTCGTAGTGGGGATAAAGGCAAACATGGCCCAAAGAACGGCACCAATAGCGATTTTGATACCAAAGACAATGTCTTCTCGCGATAAAAATCGCATCACATTCAGAATCAGCTGCGAGAAACTCCTAGTCCAGCTGCTGGATTGTGAGGACGCGTCCCAGTGGTAGTTGTCACGCTGCTTCTTCATAGAATTAGGAATCCCCTTGGGCAGGGCAGATCGGCGTATGCCAGACTGGGTTCTGGTGAGCAGGGGCTCCCGTTCCGGATCTTCGGTAACCGCATCTTTCGCATTCCACCTGTACCGCCAAAACTTGGCCCAGTTCCAGGTTCTGTCAAGAGTTTCGGTCGAGTATTTGAGATCTTCCAGAACATCGAGGTATGAGTCCATGGCTTCCGCTACAGCAAGCAGGCTGAAGGAAAAGTGCCCACAGGCGGCAGCGACTTCTTCAATATCTGCCCGGATAGCCTCGGAACGGGCACGTCCCAGTTCCATACTCTTGTAGACCTCCTGCAGAGCACTACTTCGTGCCGAATTGTACAGGCTCAGGGCGTCTCGCAGCGATTCTCGCAGCTGATCTGACACAGCTACGTCAGTCTTTATGTCTTTTCCAAAAGGAGACTCGCGCAATATTTCGGATAATGTATAGGCTAGGGATTTCATCGATGGTCCTAGCAAGGCCATGAAAAGCGCAAAAATGTCGGAGGGCACTCGAAAAATTGGTATCTGGCCCTGAGCGGGATCAGCTCGGGAGTTTGGGGTACTCCGCGGCTCGTCATCCTCTTCAATGACAGAAAGCCGCTCTACCACGTCCATGAGCGTGGATGATCGGCCAGATGTTTTGGATGAGAGCAGGGCACCGTCAGCTGTCGTTATTTCTTGGTTCTCAGTCAAGGCTGCGACACCCTCTCTGAGGAGGGTGAACTGTGTATTCAAAGCACTCCGTAAGCCGCCGATAGCCTGCGAAACCGAATCAAGAGACTTGACAAGTCTTTTATCGTATTGGTATATCCGTTCCTGGCCGAGCACATAGTATTCCAGCTTGGCTTCGCGCAGCGTTATCGTCATCAAGCCATAGGCAGCCGTGTACGACTTGGAAACACGGTGATATTCGGGGGAATTAACCTCTTCTTCGGAGCCAATGAGGAATCCTCTAGTGACAAAGGATAGTCGGTCACTCAGAGCGGAGGATGCAGTAATGATGGACTTGCGCAGAACTTGCCGCGCTGCGACTGGCCAGACCAATATATTTACTGCCGCGCTAAAGGTGATTCCAATGAGAAGCATCTTGAGTACTTGAACAATCCGGTCATTGGAAAAGTAACCGTACTGTATCGAGTCGTCCTTTGTAACCATGGATATAATTGCGATGGAAGCCAACGTCGCAGCAACGTTGACCAGTGGCTGGCCCAACCGCTGCTTGACCCAGGCGATGAAGCCAAGTCCACCACCCACCGCCATGAGAAGAATAATGGCATGAGCTGGAGCTACCGAGTCTAGCTGCTTCCGTGAAAACACGGCTACAACCATGCTGAGCACGCACACTACATTTGCGTATATGACGGCGGCTATCGCCACCAGAATGGCCTCAATCATGGATCCGGTGGTGCGCGCAGGGTGGAAGAAGACGGTCAACGTCGCGACAATGTGCTTCCCGTCGCGGTCGCCGAGGAAGCCGGAGAGAAAGGGCGAAAAGGTGGCTAGGCTACCCAGCACATAGGCAAAGGTGCACTTGAGAACCTGGTGACCCTGGTCGGAGCAAAGCCAGTGCCAGAAGGCGAGCACTCTGGACTTGCCGTCGTCAACCGCAGCGGCGCACTGTTCGCATATCGTCTCGGCTTGGGCGTATCGGTCTATGATGCTGGCGCGGGCGTTGGCTGTCGCCGAGGTGCGCAGTGTAAACTGCTTTCGTGATCGCTCTCCGGTGCTGGGAATGATGAAGGTCCCATTTCGCATTTTCTAGCGCCGAGATTCGTTAGATTCTACCTCGTCATGCGCACCAGGCGACGACGTCGCTGGCACCAGAAAGGAAATGGGGAGCGTACACCGCGTTTGGTTGGGCGTGCAGGCGGCCAGGCCGCAGATGTGCTTGCTTCACAGGCCATCGCTGCGCTGTGCGACAAAGATGTAACTTGCAGAGGGGTGTGTGCCGAAGTTCATATTTTCATCAATCGCCGCGTCGTGCTTGAGAATCGTTGACGGAGAAGCGCGAAGAAAGGAAATGCTGGCGGCGAGGTAGATTGTATATATCCTTAAATTTTGACAAGGGGGCGTGTGATGGCTTGCAAGTCGAAAGCTGCACTGGACAGACGAAATAAGCATCGAATGCACAGCGCGGCATTGAGGTTTCGGATAGATGAGGGATGGGGAGTTGCCCAGGGAGGCAAGATTGAACCGAGTGTGGCGTTGAAGCCTACCTGACTGGTAAAAAGGGCATCATGGTTGGGAACTTGGCAGCTTGAACTCGTCAATGAATTCCAGCGGGATACGTCAAGTTTTAGCGCCGTCGGTCGCCGCGTTCCAGCGATTCGGCCACTTAGGTAGGTACCTAAGTACCCCCTAAATTCCTACAACCCGGGTTAAAGAGGCAACACCCAGGTGGCCTTCGGCGAGTCCTCTGGTGATATACGGATACTAGTCTAGCTATCCACATAATACGAACGAGTTAACTTTCGAATGTGTGCCATTTTTCCCAGGCTTTGGAGTGCTTATATAGCTGGTGGTTGCCGACCAACATCCCCGCCTTCAATCATCTATCAAAGAAGCTTTGGCTCATGAGACCATGAGTCTTTTCCAAAACAACAGCAATAATAATACATTATGCGAACCAAACTTTCAAGCCAAAATGCCATACCTCACCAAATACTGCGAAACACCCTGTCCCTGCGCTTAGGAAAAGTTGACCTCTTTGGACCGCCAGCTTTGCGAGCTTTCTCTAAGCTTCGCGGCTGCTAAAGCCGCCGCTGGGTGACTTTCTCCCATTCTCGACAACAGGAGACGGGCTTGGACCACAGTTGATACTCGGACTCGCGATAGTGATGTCTCGGAAGCAGGCTCAGCCAAGTTCGTAAGCAGCGGCGGAGGTATATCGGAAATGACGGCTCCTTGAGGACGTAAATGAATAAAGTCCATTTTTGATCCGCTATCTTCGATCGCTAGGCTGAAAAGTCCAGAGGCACATACGAAGTACGGGATCAGGGCTGACACGCGTCTGAGCGTAAAGAGATCGTCGTAGGATTGCGCGAGTGCCAGGATGGACTGAACTGCTTGACCACACATTTCGTGCGGCTGACTCTCAGTATCTGTAAAATTGCAGCCAATGAACGGTCGAAACGCACAAAGCAGACAAAAGTGGTAGTACATACTGCATGGTCATGGTTAGCAAAGAAGTGTCAAAAAGGTGATAGTGGCTTACTGGATGAATAGAATGAACGGGCTCCGGCTCCCGCCATCGCCGACAAGCTCGAAAACGTCACGATACCAGCCGAGACACTTTGTGTAGGTTGCCAAGACTTTCCCTTGATTTGACAGCGAATCTTTCTGGTGAGCGACGATGGCCTTGTATACCCACTCGGTGAGCTGAAACATCTTGACAAAGAGTATTTGGGGGTTCGCAAGTTGCAAAGCCATCGCAGTATCGTAAGTTAAATCTACTCAATTAGAAATCCTGTGATATTTATGTTTTCGTCAATTGCTGTGGCATACCTAGGCTTATCGAGTTTATCCCAGCGCCATTGCATGGGAGCTGATCCAGAACAAATGAATCTTCTTGTGACTGTTGAGAATCGTTGAAAACCACTCCAGTTGTCAAATTAAGCATCCTGGCATGAACATCAGACGTGTGGTAATAGTAGCAGGAAATTTAGTGAAATATACCTGAGTAAAGAAATTGCGCCGCAATAGGTTGCAGCCCGTACCTTGGCATACTCGGCGTCGGGTGCATTTAAAACAGACTCTCTGACGCAGAGAGATTGTATGCGTGCTGAACACGATTCGGCGAGCTGCCTTGCTTCCTTCTCCTGGCCACAGCGGATGTGGTAGAGGGCAAGCATGCCCAAAGACTGAATGTCGGGAAGGCTATCGACTGAACCTTGTGCTTTAAGTGTGGAATTTGCCTTTTGCAGGAAATAATGGCTTCCGAGCCACCCCGTTGGTAAAATATGTGCATCATCCCTTACCTCGTTCATGAGCCGTGTAGAGACCGCCAGTACTGCATGGACGAGCGCAGAAGAGCAGAACCGTAACGAACCGGTCTCATAGTCTTGCAGAAACTGCTTTTTGCTTAGTATACAGAGAGAAATGCTATCCCAGGTGACCAGAACATCGAAAAGGTGCCGGATATGGGCGCGAGTCCACCCGACCTGAGTCCATGGGTCCATGTCTGTCGACCTGGCGTACGCATCGAGAGGAGCGGACGGCAATGTCAACTCGCGACCTGCTCTCCTAGTCGAAGTAGACCTCTCCTGATTCCGTTGATCAAATGTAGGATGACAGGATCTCCAAGAAAGCAGCTGTTCAAAGCACGAGGATGAGCTGACCGAGGTGCTGGTCAGAATGGGTGAGGCGCCTGCTCCCCCCGGAGCCGAGTCGCCTGAAAAGGCTTTGGCATCTCCTGCAGAGAGAGAACCGCTAGGACCATCTTCGGGTGACTTGACTTCTTTTATCCAGCTCAGTAAGGCGCTCTCGTCTGCGCCGGAGTCGTTGCGCGGATCCTGGCCTCGCGAAGAAGTGGGCTTGTCGATGCCCTGCCGAAGGCGCCCAATTTCGGCGCGCAAATCGCCCTTGGACAGCCATTCGCGTTTCTTGTACTCGCACGTTTCGCCACGTTGCTCGCATCTGAGGCATGGCTGCTCGCCACTGCACTATGGTCCGGTCCAACGTCAGCAACACTGTCGCACATGGGGGACGGCAGAGTCTGCAACCGGTTTGGAGAGAAAGGGATACCCTGAAAGGAGTCGCGCATGACTATTCTGGGAGCTGTGTCACAATTGCTGGCGGTAGAGAAGACGCACCTTTGCTCGACGCTGGCGGCATCGCTGGCACGCAACCTGTACTTGTTGCCGGCTGGACATGGTTTGCGACTGTGCAATCGCCCACTTGGATCAAGATAGGTCAAGACAGGTCAAGACAGGTCTAGACAGTGTGTGAATTGACAAGCGGATTTGGAAGAAGTCGGTTAATGCTCCGTATTTACAGGGCTGTGAAATTGGATTGTGAATGACGACATCAGACCGATTTGGTGGGTGGCGACAAAACGAAATCTGGCAGCTGCGCCAATCATTTACCAATCGAGCCAGTCTCTTCCAAGTGCACCAAACAAAGCCACAAGTGGTTGCTTGACAGCATCGTTAATCTTGGAACTAGTTGTACGGGTAAACAACGACTCAACCATTCCGTGTGCCGTGATTGGGGAGGGAAGGGGGGTGGGGGTGCTGGGGTGTTTTCGCCGCCTACCTAGCGCAGGGCTGCCCTGAACCTTTGTCGCAGGGCAAGGCGGGGAATTCCCAGCACATGCCGTGGATCTGATGAATTGATGAAGCTTTTTGCTGGTCAACTGGTCTGAGGACGCGGTGATTGGCTTGATGCCTTATTACCAACAAGATCGGCAATACTTTCGCCACCACTGACACTGGAGTGACTTTGACGTCCCTTGAAAGGGCGGGTGTGTACCTATCCAGTGCCACGTTATTATCCCAGAAGCCTCTAGCGGTTCCATTTTTTGTTTCCTGCTTGTCATAATCACCCTTCGCGACGACTCAAGCAATGATATGAGTGACGGGAGTACACTCAATTCGCTGGGCCGCATCTGTCGTGGTTTTTGGTTCATTTGTATGCACAGTAGGACACCGCTTAGACATGATGACTAGGTAAGCATATAACTGCTGATTATTACGTCCTACTCGTCACATTTTTGCTTGCTTCTCGGTGTGGCAGCTCCCGATGCTGGTCCAGCCGTGTGGAGGGCGGCGCTGTGTTGCCGAAAACCGAGTCAAAAAAGTACTACGCTGAAAAGCATTGTTACTGCATTTCAAGCAACACTAGGGCATGCTCACCAAAGGTTTTCTTTTTTTTTCCTTTTTTCTTTTTTCTTTTTTCTTTTTTTTTTCCTGTGCCAAGTTTTAATTAAGGATAGTGATTCGTTGGGAAATTGGTGGCTGCCACTTCACACGTAGCAAATCCTCAACTTGCTGCATCAACTAACAGTCAATGGTGCATGCCACCTGATTTCACACGTACGAGCTCCGCCAGACCAGGTCAATCTCGGATCGAATCGGTGTATCAGTGATTCATGACTCTCCTGAGCTGGGCTTTGGGGAAGCCGATCAGTAAGATACATCAGCTTCGCGAACAATGGCTAATCCTGTTTCCCCGCGGGCTCTGAATAGTTAATGACAAATCTTGCAGGTTTTCGGAGAAACTGACAAGTAGCGGTAGCATACTATTTAATCCCTTGCAGGACCATTTCTAGGCTTCTCATCTCTGATCTGATGGGTCTTCCCCAGGGCCCATCGGGAACAACATTGACCGCCATGCAGATTAAATGGCACAAGCATATCACGCAAGCTGCACTTTTATACAAATATTCGGGCTGATAATCTAATATTTAGATTACAAAACCATACTTTTCATTACAATTAATGTTATAGACAGATCCTCAAATAGCTGCTTCGGCCTCTTACAACTTCGAAGTTGGTTCGTCTGTCCCCACCTTTGTTTCTGTAGTACGCCCTTGGTCCCTTTCCCGAAATCTTCTCGTGCATATTGCTTCAATCTCTCATTTACATTCAATCTGTCGGACACTGTGCTACCATCTGCTCTTTCCCGAGACAAGATAGGGCTCGTTTGCACGTGCACCCAGCCGAGATTCAAGGCACGGAAGCAACATTTTGCTGCATAAAAGGCTCCTCGACGACCCGTCACAAGCCTCATGCGCAGTTGTCTACATGCGCCGCTTCCTAGCAACGATGGCTGCCTCCGACTCACCCAAACGATTCGCGCCTCTCAAGCCCGGGAGCTCTTCCGATGCACCCAAGCTGCAGGGCATCGTATTCGACATGGACGGAACTCTTTGGTATGTGGCCCCCCACACACGCCCCCTCTCCCCGGCAAATGTCCTGACGAATGCACTCACACGCATGTAAGACCTTCGACACTAATCTCATTCAGTGAACCCCAAAACTACATGTTTGGCGAGATGCGTGCCGCCCTTGGCATCACCAAGGCTGTCGACATCATCGACCACATGAACTCGCTCCCCGCCGCGGAGCAGCCCGCGGCGCACGCTGCCGTCCAGGGCATCGAGCGCGCCGCCATGGCCAAGCAGACGCCGCAGCCGGGCCTCGACGTCCTCATGCGGTACCTCGACGCGCGCGGCGTCCCCAAGGCCATTTGTACCCGCAACTTCAACGTACCCGTTGACCACCTTCTGGCCAAGTTCCTCGCCTACACGACGTTTGCGCCCGTCATCACGCGCGACTTTCAGCCCCCCAAACCCTCGCCCGCTGGCATCCTGCACATTGCCCAGCAGTGGGAGCGGCGACGGCAGCGCGACAACGACAGTGCGCCGGTGAGCGCGGACGCGACGGGGCTCATCATGGTTGGCGACTCCATCGACGACATGACGGCGGGGAGGACGGCGGGCGCGACGACGGTCCTGCTCGTGAATGACGCCAACAGGGAGCTTGTCGAGCACGCACATACGGATTTGGTCATTAGTCGCCTAGACGAGCTTGTGGACATTCTAGAAAACGGTTTCCAGGGTCGCAGCACTGCGACCAACTAGCCGTATAGATGGCGTTATTAGCCTAAATATTTGCATAGATAAAGCACCTTGATTCACAGCCTCCGATTCACTGGCATCGCATGTGTCATGATCGAGAAAAGGGCCACAGAAAAAGAGCAGAATTGTGACTGGCTGCGCATTCTATCTGGGATTGCCTTGTGGCCCATGTCTGAAGAAAACAAAAGCTGCAACGCAACCCATCATCCCCCCTTTCCTCCATTTGCTTTATTGCTCAATTGTTTCTCTAGTTTCCGCGAGGGATATCGTTATGTGTGCTGCGCCGTACAATGCTTGAGGGAACGAAAGAAAGATGAACTTTGCACGCAGGCAAAATCTCAAATGTTGAAATGACTAGCTTGTAAATTCAGAAAGGAGAGAAGAGAAAAGAAGATAAAACGTAAAATGTCAAATGCATCCTTGCTAGCGCCCCCTCATACTCCATAGCCAGAGCTTGGGTTAGGAGGCAGACCGAATGTTGCTTGACGACGGTTTTCCCGTGGCGGGGCGTCTGGAGTATTTCGTCGAACTGGCGCGGGAGGAAGTGGCCCTGATGGAGGCGCAGGCCGAACGGGAAGACTGAAAGTCGCGGCGTTGGCACTAGCTGGGCCTCGCGTGTCGGTATATCCGCCCGGAATATGGCCAGACTCGGATGCGTAGCGAGGACCCAGGCCAGGGTGGGCAGACACTGGTGGCTTAGCATTGCTGGTGTAGCCATTTCTGGAGGGGCTTCGGCCAGCACCATTTGCATGGTCGCGCGGAGTAACAATACCGGCACCGCCAATGGGGATTTCACCCGACGTTGGCGTGTGCGATTTTCTCTCGTCAGACCCGTTGTTGTATGTGGGCGAGTCGCTGGATCGGAGCAAGTCCTGTGTGGAAGGTGATAGCTGAGGAGCCAGGTGAGACTTGCGGTTATCGCGCTCCATCATGCCCACAGCCCATTCGCGAAGGTCAACAGGAGTTCTTTTAGCGGCTTGTACGAACGCGTCGCGGTCCTAAAACTATCAGCAGCAAGATCGCGATATCAAAGCCAGTAGTGACTAACAAAGAGATCTTGTGGTGTAGGCCGTCGCTCTGGCTCCTTGAACAGACACTTTTGAATCATATCTTCGAGAATGCTGGGAAAAGCATCACTCTTGGGCAACTTTGGGGCCGGTTCATGAACGATTTGCTGCAGCAAATCAAGAATACCGGCCGGAGCACAGTCTTCGTCTGAAAGCTGCTCATTAGAGCCGAATGGGAATTTACCAATGGCAAGTTCCATAATTGAAAGACCAAAGCTCCAGACGTCCGACTTGACAGTGTAGCGTTCACCTTGAATTCTCTCGGGGGCCATGTACGTTGATGTGCCAACAAAGGTATCGGCGATCGAATTGATAAGCTCTCCAGAGACACCAAAATCGCAAAGTTTGATAGATCCGCGAGAGTTGACGAGAATGTTGGACGGCTTAATGTCCCGATGCATGATATGATGTTTCGTATAGAGATAGGTCAGGCCGCCAAGAGTAGCTTCGGCGATTTTTCCGAGGACGTCGACTCGAACAGGGCCGAAAACTTTAGAGACGCGGTCCAAAGAGCTGCACAAGATCAGAAGCGCATACTAAAAAAGTATGCAATTTGAGGTAACTCACCCTACGTCCATATATTCCATGCACATGATGACATCGTTGTTGCTGTTCAAGAATGCGCCATAAAAGTTGACGATGTAGTCGGAATGACAGTTGTGCATAATCTGTAGTTCTCGGATGATTTGCCTGCGCATCTCTTTCTTGGCATCGACATGAATAACCTTTACCTTGATTAGTGGAAGTTCGGAAAGCTGGCGTATTATAAACATACTTTGCGAGCCATGACGGTGCCCGTAGTCAAGTGCTTCACCTTGCTCACAGTGCCGCCGTTTCCGGAGCCGAGCTCTTTGACAATCTCGAGATCTTCGGGTCGCAGATCGAGCTTGTATTCGATGCCAATCTCGAGCTGGCCATCTTTGCTGGTCCCATCACCGGCTCCATCAAAGTCTGGTCGGTTCTCGGCCGTAGGAGGTGGTTTTGGTGCGGCAGGTGTAAGAGCAAGCCCCTTTACGTTTTTGCGCTTCATTGAGCGCGGGGCAAACGGGTCGGCCATGGTGACGGAAGCTGACGCGCGGAGGTCGTGTGTAGGAAGGAATGAAGGCGAATTCAAGTATGTTGAAGGAGACAGTAAAGGTCAGACTAGTCGGAGGCTCATCTCCCAACTCGAGTCAGATGGCGACTGTGGTGAGGACAAAGCCCTGCTAAACTTGGGACACGACGTAGGTTATCGAGGGGGGAATGTCGAGCTGTGGGGTAGAAGAGGTAGTAGGCGCTTGGAGTGTGACAGGGGCGATGGGCACAAGCAAACAGGTGGAAGAGGGCGAGGTGTTATGTTGGCAGTGTCTACAAGCCTAGAGCAGCTTGATGAGCAATGACGAAGAGAACTTTTAATGCCTGGAAATGATTTGACGTTGGGCTGCTGCACGGCGCGAAGGAACGAACTAGGTAGGTACCAGCAGGTGATGGTCGCCACTGTAGAGAGGTGGGGTCGGAAGCCGTAGGTACCTAGGTAGGTAGGTACCTACCTAAGTACCTTAAGGTAGGTTGATATTTCACAGCGAACTACTAACTGAATTGTTGCGCGGGATTATCCGTCACCTTTAGAGAGACAGCAATGGCCGACTGTTGGGTATCTTCCTTGGACGTCTCGAGGACCATTCAGGCTTTATAACTAGCAGTACAGATATCACGTTATCAGCATGCCATCAACTGCTAGGTACTTACTTACCTACTCAAGGCCCACTGTACCTTCAGAGGCTTAACCGCCCAAACTCCCCCAAGCCAAGCCCAATAGCGGGGGATGCTAGGGGCTCGAGCGGCACACCGAATTCGCCCAAAACTCCTTCGCCAGGGGCATTTCAAACCTGTAATAGTCGTGGTCAAGTGGTGGTCCATGCTAGATGCCGCTTTCGAATATTACTGGCTGTCCCTTGTTGCAACCGCCTCTGGTGTTACAGAGTGTTGTGTGCATAGCATTGTCATGTGCCTGGCAATATTAGTTGATAGACGGTACTGTACTGGCACTCGGCTTGAATCAGTTCTTATGACTGCAAGAAAGAGTCCCCTCTAGTTATGGCTGCCTTTGCTATCGGTGCCCGCTTGAGTCAAGGGCTATTGCGATACTGCGAGACCATCGTGAGAAACCATTGCAATATTCAGCACAAGCGCGTTACATCACTGCATACATTCCTCTTTTGAAAAGTCCAAGATCCCGCCATACCGCTACCTTGTGGTCGAAATCGCAGAACAACCCTCACCAGATAACGCTCATTACCGGGCTGCACTGTCTAAAAAACTCTCACATCAAAACGTCATCTTTACCATCTTTGCCATGAGATAGGAAACACAGCATATAACGCTATTGAAAGAGCAGAGAAGTTTTCAATTCGCAAAAATTCGTTTAGATTCATTATGGATTTGCATGATTAATCCTGTTTGCTCAATGCTCAACGCCAAATCTTCAACGCCCAGTACGCATCTGTCTTACGTAAGCATCTGCCCCGGAACATGATATTTCCAGCCAACCATCACCCTTGCGTGCAGCGCGACACGGGCACTGGTAGCTTCAACAAGCAATCTCGAAAAAAAATTATACGTTGCACGGAGGAGGTCGCGCAGCAAAACGGCATCTGTAGGGTATATCCGAGGAGGTTCTTGACATCCTTTTCGATTCCCACTCATCTGCGTCTCGATTGCCTCCCTCGAATCGAGGCCCTACTGCGAATCGCGCCGAGCCACCAGCAACTCTTTCGGGCAGCAAGCATCGGCCGCCAAGATGAGCACCAGTATGCGCGATCTGATCTCTGCCGAGGCAGAGCTCGATGACGAGGAGGATGACGAGTCGTTTGACGAAGGAACCGGCGGCCAGCGCAAAAGCGTTCGACCTCAAGATTTCGACGATTCCTCCGAGGAAGAGGAGGACGATGATGACGAGGAGGAAGCGCGCAAAGTTAGTGCGCACTGGCTCTGTGATTATTCATTTGCTAACAGAGATATAGATCCGGGAAGGCTTCATTGTCGAGGACGAAGATGAAGAAGAAGATGGTGGCGACGACGACGAAGATCGACCCATCAAGAGAAAACGCGAACACCGCGAGCGCGATCGCGAAGAAGAAGAGCAATTGGACGAGGATGATTATGATCTTGTCGGAGAGCAGTACGGCGAACAGCCAAAATCACAGTCGCAGGTAAGGAAGGGATTCTGGCATCATCCCAGTTAGCTAACGCAGCGCAGTCCAAATTCAAGCGCTTAAAGCGTGGCCATCGTGGCGATGGCGATGTAAACAGACCCACGGGACTCGAAGACATTTTCAACGATGAAGATGACGAAGCTGGTGATCAACGAGGCTATCGACCTAACTTCCGTTCTCAAGCCGACGAGTTTGACGACTTCATCGAGGACGATTACCCTGAGGATGATGACGAGCGCGAGCGCGCTCAGGAGGATGTTGAGGTCGCCCGCTCCAAGGACCGGGGCGTATCTGGAATCGTCGATACTACTGGCCTTGACAAAGAAGCTTTGGATGACATGGAAGCCATCTTTGGCAATGGCGAAGATTATGACTGGGCTCTCCAGATGGAAGACGAAGAGGAGGAGCGCGAACGAGACCAACAGGGCATCGAGCTCAAGGACGTCTTTGAGCCTTCGCAGCTCAAGGAGAAGCTTCTGACCGACGAAGATAACCAGATTCGCTTTACCGACGAACCCGAGCGATTCCAGCTGGAGCGCAAGCCGTTTAAGAACCTTCAGCTCACAGCTGAGCAATTTCGTGACGAGGCCAAATGGATCAGTAACCAACTGTGGCCCAAGAAGGGCCTATCTCCAGAACTACAGGCGCCTTTCGGTAAAGCAGTTGGCAAGGTTTTAGAGTTCTTCGTTGTCGATGAGGTGGAAGTCCCCTTCGTTTTCCAGCATCGCAAAGACTATCTACTTCACTCCAAAAAGATTCGCAAGTCAGCACACGATGACCCGGACGGTCCTGACTATAACATTCAATCCGACAAGCTGCTAAATCAGGATGACCTTTGGCGAATTCTAGAACTCGACATCAAGTTTCGGTCATTCATCGAAAAGAAGAATGCGCTAGAAAAAACATTTGACAACCTCAAGTCATTAGAGGTCGAAGATCAAATGGTTCAAGACATGATGCCTGAGGCGATCACTATGGAGGAGCTACAAGACTTGCAAGACTATCTTCAATTCCAGTACGGCCCCAAGCTCAAGGATCTGGTGGTCATGGCTGGCAATGTTGCTCAGATGAAGAAGCCTGGCTCCAAGAGCAGTCTTCTGGATCGTGTTCGCAATGGCAAGGCTTACTACTTTGTCAAGGCTTATGGCATCTCAGCCGATCAGTTAGCCAAGAACGCTCTTCGTCAGGGCAAAAAGGTGACGCCTGATGACGACTCGCAATACCCCATGGACCTTGCCGACAGCCTAATTGATGACAACTTCAACACTGGCGACCAGGTCATCAATGCAGCCAGACAAATGTACGCGGAAGAACTCTATGCTAGCCCTCGCATGAGGAAGTACTTCCGCAACTCGTACTATCAGCTTGCCGAAATCAGCTGTCGCCGCACGGACAAGGGTCTTCGCAAGATTGATGATACTCACCCATACTACGAAATCAAGTACTTGCAAAATCAAACAATTGCCGATCTGGTGCATCAGCCTGACATCTTCCTCAAGATGATGCGAGCGGAGGAGGAGGGTCTCATCGAGATTAAGCTCATCATGCCGTCTCGCTTCGATTTCCGCAAGCAACTGTACCAGGCATTCGAGTCGGAGAATTTCAGTGACCGTGCCGAGCAGTGGCGGGAGGAGCGCAAGAAAGTCTTGGATGCGGCTTATCCAAAGCTGGAGAAAGCCATTGCCAAAAATATCAAGGAGGTCATTCGCACCTTTTGCCAAGACGAAGTGCTCAAGATGGTCCGTCAAGACTACTACAGGAAGCTAGATCAGGCGCCCTACAAGCCCAAGGGCATGGTTCTGGGAACACCGCCGCGCGTGCTTGCGCTTTCCAACGGTATGGGCGACCCAGCGCGTGACCCCATATGCTGGGCCTGGGTTCCCGAAGATGGTCGCGTGTTGGAACAGGGCAAATTCTCTAATTTGGGGCGAGACGAGAACCAGCGCGACGCTTTCGTGGAACTGGTCAACCGCCGTCGCCCCGATGTTATTGCTGTCAGTGGCTGGTCGTGCGACACCCACAAGCTCGTTCGCGACTTGGAAAGTCTTGTCAGCGAAAAGGCTCTTATGGGACCGGAATTTGAAGACCCCGAAACCAATGATTATCGAACTGAGCAATTAGAAGTCATGGTTGTTGATGATGAGGTTGCCAGACTATACAAGGATAGCCCGCGCGCCCTCGCCGAGCACCCTTCGCTCAACCCAGTCACCAGATATTGCGTTGCCCTAGCCCGGTATATGCAGAACCCCATGAAGGAGTACGCTGCGCTGGGCAAGGATGTGAGCTCTCTCTCTTTCCACCCTTGTCAGCACCTGCTGCCACAGGACAAGGTTGCCAAATATCTGGAGTCAGCAATGGTGGACACTGTCAACATGGTCGGCGTCAACATCAACGATGCCATGGTTGACACGTACACTGCGAACCTGCTTCCCTTTATTGCCGGTCTTGGGCCGCGCAAGGCCACCAGTGTGATCAAGGCCATCAATGCCAACGGTGGTTCGGTGAATACAAGAGAAGAGCTTGTCGGTGACCCCGAAAGCCGGAAGCTCCCCGTTGTTGGTCCTCGCGTGTGGAACAACTGTGCTAGTTTCTTGTACATTGATTACGACGCGACGAATCCTGCCTCTGATCCTCTGGACAATACTCGTGTCCATCCAGAAGACTATGAGCTTGGTCGCAAAATGGCTGCCGATGCTTTGGAACTCGACGAGGAAGATGTCAAAGCTGAGATTGATGAAAATGGCCCGGGCGCTATTGTGCGCAAGCTTTTCAAGCAGGGCGAACAAGAGAGAGTCAATGAGCTGGTTCTGGATGAATATGCCGATCAGCTGTTGCGCAACTTCAACCAGCGAAAGCGTGCCACTCTCGAGGCTATCAGTGCTGAGCTTCAGGCAGAGTACGAAGAGCTGAGAAGAAGCTTTGCGCCGTTGACGCAATCAGAAATCTTTACCATTTTTACTGGCGAGACCAAGCAGACACTTTGCGAAGGCATGATTGTACCTGTCAACATTCGCGTGGCCAGAGATGACTTTGCCATTGCCAAGCTCGACTGCGGTATCGAGGGTAGGGCAGAGGCTCACGAGGTGACCAGCCGGCCTTCTGTCAAGGACGTGCTGAGTGTGGGCCAAACAACGCGGGCTAAGATTCTAGAATTGGACTACAAGGCGTTTTCTGCCAAGCTTTCCATGCGAGAGGATGCTCTTCGGATTCCCTACAAGCGACCGATCAACCATGGACGTGACGGATGGGACTATGCCCAAGAGGCTGCGGACAAGGAGGAACTGAAAGAAAAAGACAAGACCACTGGACGCACGCAACGTGTTGTCAAGCACCCCAACTTCAAGCCGTTCAATGGTCTGCAGGCAGAGGAGTTTTTGGGATCGCAAGCACCTGGCGAAGTCATTATTCGGCCATCATCGAAAGGAAACGACCATCTAGCCATTACTTGGAAGGTCGCAGACAACGTGTACCAGCACATCGATGTATTGGAGATGCAAAAGGAGAATGAGTTTTCGGTGGGCAAGCTGTTGCGAATCGGTGGGCGGTACACATATAGCGATCTGGACGAATTGATCGTGGACCACGTCAAGGCGATGGCTCGCAAGGTAGATGAGATGATGCGTCACGACAAGTATCAGAACCGCTCGCGTAGCGAGACTGGTAGGTTTAATTTTCTTTTCTTTTCTGGGTTGTATGTTAAGTTAACGCGCAACAGAAAAATGGCTCACTACGTACATCGATGCGAACCCCAACCGGTCAGCGTATGCATTCTGCATTGACACGAAACACTCTGGTTACTTTTGGCTATGCTTCAAGGCCAGCCGCACAGCCAATGTGATTGGTATCCCCATCCGAGTGATTCCGCAAGGTTTCGAGCTCAAGGGCTACCAATACCCTGACATGCGCGCCCTGTGCAATGGGTTCAAGTTGCGGTATCAAAACGAGTTTTCGAGAATGGGAACGAGATGAGACCGGTGGAGGGAAGCTGGAAGAAGTGGAGATTGACAATGGGTGGAATAGGAGGAGAGGAAAGAGGCATTTTACTGTTATATCACACATGATCTTTTACATGTCTGCCATTATTACCTATTATTTGAGGCGCGAGCTGCCACGACCGGCGTCGGGCATAGGAGCCTGAGGCTTGAGAACATTCACCGAGAAAAGCAAACAAGATAGATGCAATTGAGCGTTGAAAATAGGGTGAGAGCTTTGAATTTGTTGGCGTTGGGCAATGGTACTATTAAATTCACAGGATGTAACGTGTGTCTACTTAAATTCTCACGATGCGCGATTTCAAGTAAAGGTGAGAAAAAAGATGTGACAGAGGTAGTCTCGGAGGGCCGTCGTTGAGCGCAAAGGAGTCCGAGATGCAGACGATGAAGCTGGCTGGAGTCGTAACACCGCAGTCGCCGACGTGCATGAACTGGAACTTGACCAGCAGGGGCTCGGTCGGTACTGCTGTACCTTGTAAAAAGAGAGTGGATGCAGCTTGCTGCAGGAATCCAGGGCCGCAAGTGGATCGCCTCGAGGGCGAGGCAGATCGGGAGGCGGGAGTCGCGTGAGACGCTTTCTATTCGTAGTGCGTGAGGCGGGTCTCGCGATCATGCGAGCATGTGGTTTCTTAGCGTTGGCCAGGGGGTGTTGCGCAATCGGAGGGACAGTAGGCTGCAGGAGGGTGGAAGACAGACGTTGACATGTGTGTGACTCTAGAATATTCTCCGAAAGGTCAGATGGGGCTAAATAGTTGTTGGGAGGAGAATGATGGTGACGCGGGGCAGTGACTCGCACAGGAGGGGCGAGGCAGGGTGACCCAGGACAAAGGGATACCGTGTCCTTTGTGGCGAAGAAGCGGTCACGGGCCGTAAAGAGGGATTGGGAAGGGACGTGAAAGAGATTGGGTTCATCAGAATGGCAAGATGATGCAAGATGAGTGCTGATATTAGGTGCTTCGTCGTCATGGACAAGAATGACGGTTTTACGACATGACGCTGATGTATCTGCCGCGATGAGTACGGGGAAATTACCATAGTTCTGCAGCATTCATTAGATGTCGTTTTGCAACTTGCTAGCATGTAAAAGACGGTGGTCGAAACGCTTTGCTGATTTTATCCGTATAATGGCGAAATCGGATGCCCCAACTCACGGCTCCATATGAATCACAAGCTGGTCTAGTGGGGTGCAATTTGTTGACGGACTGAAGAACATGGCGAACTATCACGGGTTTCATGGCTTGCGGCATCGGCATACTGCCATGATGGAATTGGCTTTGTTGCAAGCTGGACGTTGTGATGCGACGTCATCAAGAGATGGTTTGCAGAATGCAAACCAACAGCAGAAGAGCTCCGGAGTCGGTGATGCTGCGTTTGCAAGTGTTTGTGCTCCACTTGCTTGTGTGTCCCTGCATGGGCTTAGACGGTGTAGGCCGATGCGATATCCACTGTGAGGCTGGCGCGTGGACCGAGTCTCTGATGATGGGGAATGGGGAGTAAAGGTGTTTGAAGCGCACGGGCAAACACGGGTAAACAATGCTCGTCGAAATTTGATGCATGTACTATTTTATTCTGCGTCGATTAAATTGGCAGTCATTTACAAGTTGGAGCGTTCGCTGCATGTTGCAATGCAAATCATGTCGCAGGCAAGCAAGCTAGCAAGCCGATCCCCATGCACTTGTCGTACCGTGGTTGCGTGGCCGGCACTGTGCTGCACACCTGCAGCTGCCAGCAACCTGGCAAGACCCCGCTTTCCCTCACAGTAGCGGTGCCCACCCCCGCAAAATAGCGTCGTGCCGGAAACAGCGTGGCGGAGTCGACAAGCCTGCGCCAGTTCGCGATCAATTGTGTTTTATGTTTCTGGGATCAATTGGATGAATTCTAGAAGCCAGGTAAAGTTGCGCAATTCGCGCCATCACTTGCGTAGAGAGCAAGGCAAAAGCAGGATATGCGCGCAGTCATGTACCCGCCGTCAGTCCCAATGGGCCGGGCCCCTCTTTTTTCTCTTTATTCCTGGCTGGGTTCCGTTTGGGTGGGCAGAGGGCACCAGGTGCTTGTTGCGTCAGGTCACGCGATGCGACATGGCCGAGCCATAGTATCGTCACCGCAGGGACAAGTAGCTTTATTATTTTTGGTCTTATTTGATTTCGGACCCCACGGTAATAATGCTCCAAGTTCTTTTTAGCTGCTCTCCAACTACCCTTGTTTTGGTAGGTACAGCTATGGTTTGTTCTGCTGCCGCAAGGTACATGCCTGGCCAAGGTACCCTGATAACTCTCGCCGCCACACCATACCACTGCTCCCTGCTAACGGTTTACTTGGCTCCCCTCACCCCTCCCCGCCCCCCTCGCTCATTCGATGCGCAAAGCTCGCGTGACGACAGCTCTGACTGACTCTCTTCATTCTGGACCAGTCAGGAGGCGTCTCCTCATCTCGGCGCTCCAGCTACCTATCTAGGTCCTTCTCTGCCATCTGTCTCCTCTGTCCCATCACTTATAATTAGTTCTCATCCAACCCCTCCTCCCTCTCACCTTCATCATCCATCTTGATTTTTATGTCTTCTTTCATCAACAATCCATCACCTCCCAGTTCATCATCCCATCAACACTTCCATTTGCGCCTTGTACATTGACTCTACTCCAACCACTTGGCCCTCTCCCGCATACTCTTCTCTGCAAATCATCACCCCAGCTCGCATCGCCGTCTTGTTTTGTTGAGCCATCCACCTCCCATTGACTTTGCAATTTCTCCCCATTGCAAAGCTCTTTCATCCTTTTGAAATACTTCTGCCATCTGAGCACAGCCAATTCATCACCTTTGGCTGCCCATCGTCCTTGATCAATCGTATCTAGTTCCGATACACTGCATTGCACTTACACTCAACCGCCATCAGTAAGCCATCCTTTACCATCAACAATTCACTTCCCGTCTATGCGTACAAAAAGCAGTGCTAACAATATCCAGTGACCCGCTCCCACAAGGCCAACGATCGCGATCACAAGGGTCTCGCCGAAGGCACCGCCCTCCCAGTTGAGCATCTGCCCCGATACTTTGCCAAGAGTGGCTACGCCGACGTCGATCCCAAAAAGATCAAAAAGGACGGCGCTGGCAAAGGCAATTGGTAAGTGAACTACGCTTCTTGGCTTTACCTCATTCAACATGCTTGCTCAATTGTAAGCAATGTTCCATCAATCACCACTAACAAGCCATCAGGGGTACCTTTCATGAAGAGATTGCCGACGAGGACTTCACCTTCACCAATGCTCGTCGTCGCTCCAACAGCAGTACCGTGTCACACCATGGCAAAGACTTTAGGACCAAATTTGAGGTTATTGACACTGAGCCTGTCTTCGAAGAGTCTGTCCACGGTCCCCTCGTTGAAGAGGAGGAAAACGGCGATGATCTCTCCAAGACCGATTCGTCTGAGAGCGGTCACTCGTCTTAGGTGACTGTTTCTATCATTTTCCCTGCTTGCTCGAGCTTCTAGCTTTGGTCCACGTGCCAGATTGCTATTTTGAATTGTGCGCCTTTAGGCTGGATCACCCTGGCGCCAAGACATGTACTACTGTATCATCACTGTTTTAATGAGGAAGCCCTCTAGGCACGAAATTGACTATTAATTCTGGCATTACTCTTCCATGGTTTCACCTGTCCCTTACCCCATTGGTCCAATAGACAGCCGGCTGGCCACAAATCAGTCGGCTGCTCTCAGTCAGGTTGACAATCAAATAAGCCCTTTTAAAACTAATTTCTCCTAGCCCGGCTACTACATACGGCGTATTTGTTAATACAGTCAATCAGAGTCCAATCAAAGAGCAATCTTCTGCCAGCTTTCAACACCACGCCTCAATTCCTCTTACCCTTTAAGCAGCCCCTCGTTGTTGCATCTAGAGAGGTAGTGTGGCAAGCAGCAAGCGGTCAGACGCTACGAAAGCCATGCAGTGAAATAGAAGAATGGTGTAACGAATCAAGAAAGGCCATGCAGTGAATGAAGGAGGAGAGCAGAACACACTAGCTGGCCACACCATTGGGATAAGCCACTGGGCGTTAAAGACCTGGACAAGCACCGGGGGCTGCACATCATGAAATTACCTGAGCAAAACAGGCTGTCGGCGATAGAGCGATAGAGCAAAGGACGCGACAGCAGTCTCGACTCCAACGAGGGCAGTTGGGCCTTGGCGACCGCGATGCTTCATTCCAGGTCCTCTTGATGAAGAAACAGCTGCAACGTGTGAGCCAGACGCGGACCATCAGTCGACGAGAAGTAAGAGAGTAGGTCGTAAGAGTACGGGGGTGAAAATACTTTGTACAAACGTAACAACGAACAAGTGAGAGCTATCAGTGCGACAGGATTTGGCCACAAGGACCAGGACTCTTGACGCAAAAAGATGACGCGCAAACCCGCGAGAGCAGCAAGTGAGCCAAGCAGAAGGTAGCTTTTCTTCGCCGTTCTTTTATTTGTTAGATATAACTGTATTCTGCGCGAACTCCTGTATGTAAATGCATGTCAAAAGCAGACAAACAACTCAGAATGCATGGACACATAACCGGTAAACTCTCATCGACATCGTCCCTCCCCCGGTAATAGTTCCTCTGCCGTCAATAGCCTAACGTTGCGCCATCCATTCCCTCCCACATGGATGATATCCGAATGATCAACAAGCATCGAATTCTTCCAGTTGCGCAACATGGAGGAGAGGCAGAAGTGAAATCCAGCATTGTGGAGAAAATTGATCGTCTCCTGCATCGTCTCGGCCACATTTTCGCTCTCCTCAATGCATTCGTACACAATGGCCAGGTACTCCTTCTCGTTGGTGGGCCTATCAAGTCCACGCACCACCTTGCCACAATCGACAAATGGTGGCCAGCGCTTGCGGGGAATCTTGGCCTTTAGCTGCGCGCTCGTCACCTTCATCCAGCCGTAGCACCTGCGCAGCTGAGGCATTGAGGTGACGTCTTCGAGATCCTCGTGCTTGGGGTGCTGCTTTTGGATGGCGCGCTGCTTGTCGCAAAAGGCCATCAGGTTCGCCCTGCACTCCGACCTGTCCTCCGGCGCGGGAAGTATGCGCACCGGTCCTTTATCGGCGGTTTCGGGTCGTAGGGCCTCGTGCATCTGCTGGAGAAGGGCGGCGTTTTGGCACTCGCGCTGGGCGGCAAAATAGTACGGAGGCTCGGGGGGCTCATAGTCCCAAAACTTTGGCGGACAAACGTCAGCACCATTCACTTTCAAATATGAGAATGATTCGGGTCTTTGATGGAATTTTCGGACATACCAGCTTCAGGACAAATGGGCCTCCCGTGACGCCCTCGAAGTCGACTTTCCAATTCCAGCCATCTAGGCCGCCGTCACACTTGCCAGCGTTCTGGTCAGGATGTTGTGTAATTTTATCAACACGAGATATTTGGTCAAACTTGAATGGACACTTGCGTAGCCGCGGCTCCTTGAATGCCGCCAGCGTGCAGTTAGGCGGATTATCCTCTGTAAGTAGGCGCTCCTCGAGGAAGGGCTGCCGCATCATCGCGTGCCGTCTGTCTGCATCCCTTTTGGCCTGGCGCTCTATCTGGCGCTGTCTTTCAATCCTCCATTTTGTGTTTTCGTCGATGTTGAGCACCGATTTGAAGTCAGCCATGCTGTTTGATGATGTATGGGGAGTGAGCAAGAATGCCCACGTCTCACTAATCAACAGCTGTGGCGCTATTTCTTTAGCGACTACAGAGGAGAAACGCAGAGCTCCAGGAGAGATGATTGGGAGCGAGTGAGCGGTGGCTACTTGTATCTACACAAGAGGCACGCTTACTTCACAGGGTCACTAGACCACTAAGAAGGGCGTGATCCTAGAAATCAACAGCCAGTTAATCAACAGCTAGTTAATTAACAGTCAGTCAATGATGAGCGAGTAAGCGGTGGCTACGTGTATCTATAAGAGGCGCGCTTACTTCACAGGGTTACTAGACCACTAAGTGTCGTAGTAAAAATGCGGATCCA